>WBMZ01010110.1:469220-580957 GCA_013400975.1 Atrichornis clamosus
TCCTTCCTTCCTTTCCTTCCTTCCTCATTCCCTTCCTTCCTTCCTTCCTTCCTTCCTTCCTTCCTTCCCTCCTTCCCTCCTTCCTTCCTTCCTCCCTTCCTCCCTTCCTTCCTTCCCCAATGTTTAATGCAACAGAACTTTTCACCTTTGCACCTCCTGCCAACAAGTTAAATAAAAGAACTGTGACTTGGTAAAATTTTGCAAGCTACAAATTCCCAAGTATTCAACAAGGACCCATGGAGGTATAACAAGCACCCAGTGAAGATGAAATCCTACATTCATTTAGCCACTGCCTTATTTTCTTGTCTGAGATCCACAGAACTTCTCACAATGGAGAAGGCAGATCCAGTCATACAGGCAGCAACTGTGTGCAAGGAGTTACGTACTGTGCCCTCTGTGCTGCCGTGGGTTTATGGGAACACACTGATAGATAAAGTACCGAGCGATTTGCTTCACTGGAATTAGTCATGCAAAGTGGAAGTAAGAGGAGAATTTGTTGGTTCTCCTACATTACTCAAACAGTGCTTAGAGAGGATGTAGCTTGAGACTATGAATGCTGCTGGGAGTGTTCATGGGAGGAAGGAATCACCACTCTTGAAATTCAGAGCCCCAGCTGAAAGCACCAGTGTTGTGTCTACTCTCAGAGGCAAGCATGTTTCTGTACAACATATGCTGAATTATTTTTTTAAATAGATATGGTAAATTAAAATGTTAACTAAATTACTACTTCAGTTCCATCCTCAGCCAAGCCAATCGAGATTCCTGGATTCTCTCTTTACATTCAGAAGAGCCGGCACGTATGTGCTATGGCTACTTTCCTTATTGCACTACTCCAAACTGCATTATTATTATTATTAATTATTATTATTATTATTAATTATTATGCTATTCTTTAAATTGTTCCTTCCAGAAGTAATTATTCTCTATGTATCTGAAAGCACTTGCCTGCACTTTAAAGAAAAGTAGCCATGGTACATATATTTCTGACCTTCTCTACACATAACAAAATAACTTGTACAAAGAAACTCTCCTCTTCTGAAAGACCTGGGATACAATTCATTATGTACCTCCTGCACTCATTAGCAACCCAAAGGAGGGAAAATGCCTTTAAGAGTCCTGCTCAATGCCTCCTTGACCCTTTGCCAGCCTTCAGAGCTCCACCTGCTGTTACCGTCACTGCTAGGAGGGGAGGTGGAGCTAACTGTGTGACAAAGTTCTGCAGAGCAGGCAAGATGGGAAAAATCTCCTTCCAGACTGCATGCAACTACACCAGTGTACTTGGTTTGAAAGTAATCACAGAGTGGTTGCCTAGCAAAGTGCCACTGGAATAGCTAGTACCAAAAAATTTCACTTTTAAATCCAGAGTGGATTTCTACCTTTTATGACTTAAATAATATTCCCAAGAAGGCAAACTAACTTTTAACTGAATGATCAGATCATCATTTCACTGAAATAATGAAAATTAGCTTGAGGCAAAATAAAGCCTGATCATTTTTCTACAATGAGAGTAAAACATTTACCTCGCGGCAACAAATCTGGCGTCATAGAAAGAGTGTAGCAATGCTTCCCGTCAAACCAAGATGACTGCTGGTTGTGACCCATAGGACTATATTAGCCTAAGTTTCTGGTTTGAAAGTAGGACACTATTTAGAACAATAACGATTTTAATGTAATAACTGCTGTGGATTTTAATGAACATTGCTAAACTATAGTCTATTTCCTTTGTCTTTTGAAGACTAAGGGTGTGTTGTCCTGAATTCCCAGAATTTTGCCTGTGTTGCACCAAGAACATCTCCCTTAAAGGTAAAATGCTCTAGCAGAATGCACTTGGTTATTTTCTTAAAAAGAAATAAATTATAAAATATAAAATTATATACTGTAAATAATTTATTTACTCAAACGATACCATACTCTCTCACATTTTCATTTTTTCTCCTATTACACTCTGAGGTTAACAATTAACTTAGAAAAAAGCTAAACAGTGATTTACTTTACAAAGACTGAAATATGAAGATACACTGCAGCACAGAGCAGTGTCAGCATGTGAATGGAAGTTATAGGTGTTCAGAGGTGTCATTTTTACATGTATTGCCATAGTAGCTATGTGACTAGATGTCTAGTGACAGGCAAGGATCTTAAGCGATAGATCAAAATATTTTCTGTGCCCCAGAGATCACGGGCTTTGAGTTCATAATTGCCTTTGGCATTATCAGGATGTCTGTGTGTGTGTGTGTGCATGTACAAGAGCAGCGTAGCCCAGATTTGACTTTAAACTCTTACATTCAAAACACAAATTTTCCAGAAACACATTCACACCATGAATGATTCCCATTATCATAGATAAATTACTGTATCACTACACAGTGGAAAAAAACCCAAAACACAAATTAATCCAAACAGCTCTGTTTGTTCCTGTAGGAATCATGTTCAATTATAAGTATATACATATGAATAAACATGTATAATAAAAATAAAATATTGGCAGATTAGAATGTGAAAATCAAAGACCAGATCCCAGGTTGTCTCAAGGCAAAAGATTTTTTTTAAGTCAAGTCAGACCAAGATGTCTTCCTAACTTGGAAGTAACACAAGATATTAAGTTTGGTTTGTTTTCTTGTTTAATATCAAGAATATAATATTGAGAAACAAATTTTTACTTGAGCCAATCAATTTTTTTCATCACCACAAAATAATTCACATTTATTCTGTTTGGTCTTCTTTGGATGATGAACTTTCATTTTCTTTGATGGGAGCAACATGGTCAAAACATTTTTGTAAAATGATAGTTTTGTTAAATGAACTATTGCCTGCCTTTAAAAGTTAATGACTATGTTTCCAGCACATAAAGTTATTTCATCCTCTTATTTTGGCATTTATTATTGAATCTGGAAAATTACTGAATTTCTTCAAAGTTCTAACTTCTTTATATTGATCTTTTTCTTCCTCAGAATCATTGGCATGCATATGTTGCATACTGGAACTTTTCACGAAGAACTGAAAATAAGTAAGTAAAAGAAACAATTTTTTAAGACTTAAATTCATTGTGTCCCAGAGTAATTTGAAACCTACTAATCAATATTTCTTGTGCCCTCACCAATTCTTTATGTGCCATGCTGGCAGTTTTGAAGACAGTTACTTTTAATTCAGCTGCAATTATTTCACTATCTATATCCCAGATTTCTATTAAGTGTCTGGAATACTTTGAATGTACTCAAGAGATGAATCAAGGTCCATTAATCCAATTGACCCCCAAAATTAATTTGAAGAATACAAGGTTTAGAGAAGAATTACTATTATTTTAGTGTTTAGTGGCATGATCAAGATGGTTTTGTTTATTTGTATACTTACGTGTTTACGTATTATGCAAACTATCCTGCCAAATACACCAGTCATACTACTGTATGTAAAGCTCTCCTCCCACTTAGCTATGTGAAGTTTTACCATGTTATTCATCCATGAGGTATTATGAGCACCAGAATTGCTCTCAGGATGTTCAGGCGTATTATCTTTGGACATAAAGACATTTTCATTTTGCAACGTGAAGTATCATTTCACATATTCTTCGAAATATGGAACCAATGAAAACAATTTGCTGGTTTGGGAATTTTAATTTGCTGTTGTAAGGTACAAGTAATATTGTAAAATCCTCCAAAAAAATGCAGTTTCATCAAGTCACATAATGGGAATAAAAATGTATAATACGAAAAACTGACTTTGATCCATGATTACCAGTGTAGTTCAATTTCTGCCTTATCAGTAGAAAAGTTACACACATAATCTCCTTTTGCATTCATGTATCAGTCTGAGAGAAAATCAATATACAAATAGAGTGCAGCGTGGCATGATCCATTACTCACTGTTCCTAAGAAGTCTTGCCTTTTTCCATATATAGGTTTTCTTTTGTGTTTGAAGAATAGAAGTGAACAATAGCAGATGAACTAAAAACAATAATAAATTACCATAGCTGCTGATGTAAGTGAAAGGAGATGAAGAATCAGAGTGAAAATGATTGTCTTTCATGTAGAGATCTTTTCCTGAGAGGGTTTTGATGAGCTGTACAATGCTTTTTGAGCAGAATATTTTTTCACACTCCACAGAGCATCAAATACTGTAGGATATCTGAGGATACACAACATTAATGACCCTTGCATTCACTTTGCTCTTAAAAAGCACTGAGAACGTCCAGTTTTATGACACCTGTCAATGCTGATCACTTTTCATTTACTTCTAGAATTGAAATTCTTACATACAAGAGCTGTTGTTTGTGGGAGAAGGCCCATTTGTGCTGCAGTTTGTTATGAGGTCCCACAGGACTGGATTTGGTGTGCTTGTAATTCCCAAACCAGTTGAAATAGTTTTAAATTAGCTATCAAAAATCCCATGTTAATATTTTCAAATACAATGCATTCTTTTTCTTCCTCAGAATGTATTCTTACGCATTAAATAAAAACCCCAAACAGAAAAACCATTTTGCTTGCCCTGATGTTCCTTCTGCTCAATAAAAATGTTCAGGAGTTTGGCCCCATCTACAATCATTGTGACTGTATTATATTTCTACGACATCTTTTATGTAATTGTGGAATGGAGAAGCCTGTTTCTTTCTATCCATACTGATAGCTAGTCTACCTCAACTGTCCCTAACATTGGCTCTTGTGGATTGGTTTCCCTTCTAACCTTTTGAAAGCTTTAAATAGTATCTTAGTATTGGAAGCCCTTCCCTGTTGGTCATGCTGTGTTCTGAAAGAGTCTATGGTGATTATTTGATTGCATTTTCTGAATGGTATGAGGTTTTTCAGAACTAAGCATAGCTGCAAACCCAAAAGTTATGGATAAAGTAAAACATTTTTTAGAAAGGCATCCTACCTTTAAGAAATTCCAGCAGTAGGGTTGCACTGCAAGCCTTGAAGTTCTTTCAATGCCTAGTTATTCTCACTGGGAAAAACAGGTGGTTTTTTCTTAGTCTGCAGTCTTTTAACAGCTACTAAGACCTTGATCCTTAATACATCTTTGCTAGACTGATTAACTCTTTTTAGCCAGTTTTCTTTTTCTCATGCAGGTGTTTAGATATGGTAATCAATTACCCTTTACCCGTCAAGATAAACACTTGCAGTTTCTTAACATAAGGAATTATTTCCAGTCTCTGAAAAACCTTCTGTCTCTTTCATGCACTCCACAACTTTTCAAGATAATTCTTGAAATGCAACCATCAAAATTTGGTCTTTATTTAATAGCAGCTGCATAAATATAATATGTACAGATGATATAAACAGTCTTCTTCTAGGGAATAATCTTCCTCTGAATATATATGCAAAACCTGTTCTTGGTATTTTGGCCATACCTTCAAAGACAGAGTATATTTTGAAACAATTTAATTGTCAAGAATTATCACATATCCTTTAGACCTGCAGCACCCGGACTGGCAGGTCTCCAATTCTAGAAAAGCAAAATCATTAGGCTTCAATCCTAAATACCTGCTTCAAACTCGAACACATGTTCTGAAATACAGAAATGCCTACTGTTCCTTTCATCCAGGCTACAGAGCTATCTGATTTGTAGCTGCTATCGACCCCTCCCTCAACCTTTGTGTCACTTATAAACTTAACAAATCTTGATGTTATTCTTTCTTCTCCATCATTATAAAAAGTATTAAATAGCATCAAGCCAAAAGATGCAGTATCTCAACAGATAAACATGGTAAATAATGTTTTTTCTAGCTATGTCATGAATCTGTCCAAGTAGTCAAAATTTAGTAATTTGATATGTAACACTGATTTTCTTATCATTGTAGCTTCTTAATCAAATTGCCATACTGCATCATGTGAGATGTCTTACAAGTGTACATTATATTACCAGAAAAATATAAGCTCAGAAGATGACATTGAGTTAGTTTGACAGGACTTATTATCTATGAGTGGAAGTTTGTTGCTGTTAATTATACTACCCTCTACATTTGTATGAATATATTCCAGGATTGGTTGTTACATAACGTTTTGCTCAAGACCAATGCCAGCATGAAAAACCAGTAACTTGGTAATTTTATTTAAATTTTTGAACCTGAGCAGAAAGGAGGACAAAAAAAGGGTTTTATTTCCCCCCAAGCCTTCCTCAGCTATTTAAACTATTACTATCAAGTTATCAAAGGATATGTTAAGAAAAGAAAGAATTAATGAAGAGGTTAGGCTGGGCAAGTGACTTGTAACATCAGAATAGAATAGAATAAAATAGATTATTTCAGTTGGAAGGGACCTACAATGATCATCTAGTCTAACTCCTTGACCACTTCAGGGACTGACCAACAGCTAAAGCCTGCTTTATTAAGAGCATTGTTCAAATGACTGCTAAACACTGACAGGCTTGGGGCACCAACCACCTCTCCAGGAAGCCTTTTCCAGTGTTTCACCACCTTTACTAATTTCTTCAGCTTGCACCTCTGGTATAAGGCAATGGGTTCTTTCCTTTAGATCCTTTGTTCCAATGTGTTATTAACAAATTAAATTTGTGATTAAAAGAATGGTTCCTATTTTCACATTTCTATTAGCCCTTTTTCTTTAGTGTACTGTACTCCTGGATTGTCTAGTCGATCTGCCTAGTACTTCTGAGTTACTTTGTGAGGAATGAAAAAAACAGGCTAAATCTCATCCAAATCCAACTACCTCTCATATGTTCATCTCTATTTATGAGTAATATTTTTCATTTCTGAACTCTGTGCTCAAACTTTCACTTGCTTTCATCAGAAGTTTTCTCTTAATTTAGTTCAACTGGAAATAAGCTTGTCTTTAAGCTGCCAACAGTGTTAGCTTAAAATTGTTAAAGACAAAAAATCATAGTTTTAGCCCATGTCTCTTGATATCCCTGCACTTGCTCTCTCCAGGGAATTGCTTGTGCTTTTAAATTAATTCTCTTTATCCCATATTCTGCAATGTGAAATATTTAAATTACAGAACAATAACAGGCACTGATTTTTAAGGGGCTCCTGCCAAATTACATAGTGGTAGAAAAATTACCGATGCTCTCTGTTGCAAATGAAGAAATATAGCTGTTTTCCCTGAGTATCATTCAGTAATACCTTAAAACAGTTCTCTTCACTTTTGTGCAAGAGCCTACATCTTTTTACATCATCTCTGCATGAAGCATGAGTGACCACAAAGGACTGCAAAGAGAAAGGACTCCTGAAAAATTCTAAAGAAAGGGATGAGCAAGGTAAATGGTTCAGTGACACAAAGGTGATGTTTCATTCACAATTCAGTTACTTGTAGAATAGAGCAACTATAGTGAAGGATGATATCATTATCCATTGATGAAAGAAGTTAATTAGTTTTTGCCAAACAAAACTGAAAGGCATTCTGTGTAGTGAAGCCATAAACTATGGATTTCTTTTTCAACAATGAATGCTCTTTTTGACGACCATATGGCTATGTCTTTGATTCTTACTTCATAGGTTCCAGTTTTCCTCAACTACAGATACTCCTGCAATTACCTAAAAGTGTATGAGTTTTGGAACGGGATGCAGTGGCCTGATGTGCTTCAATGGATGAATCACCACTAAATGCTTACTCACATGGGCCTGTTTGAAGAGGACTCTATGTCAGATACATGCAAATTAAAAGAGAACATGAGTAAAACTCTGACTGTAACATGAGAAAGTTTGAAAATTCTGAAACTTCAACCAACTGTTTGTAAGAGGAGAATAATTGGCTTTGGCTAAATATGGGATTGATTTTTTTAAACTCTTTAGTGCCTGTGCTGCTGTGGTGGTTAAAGCACCAGACAGCAGACAGAAGCAAAGAACAGAGATTATGATTTAAATATACTTTTTTCCAAAATCGTAGAATCATAAAATTGTTTGGATTGGAAGGGGAAGATCATCTAGTTCCAACCCTTCTTCTATGGGCAGGGACATCTTCCACTAGGACAAAGCCCCATCCAACCTTGAACACTTTCAGGGATAGGGCATCCACAACTTCTCTGGACAACCCGTTCCAGTGCCATGCAATCCTCACAGCAAAGAATTTCTTCCTAATATCTAACCCTCTTTCCATTTAAAGCCACTCCCCCTTGTCCTATCACTACATGCCCTTGTACAAAGTTCTTATCCAACTCTTTTGGTAGTGGAAGGGCTCTCCTTGAAGCCTTCTCTTTTCAGGCTGAACAACCTCAACTCTCTCAGCCTGCATGCATAGGCAAGATGTTCCAGTCCTCTCATCAGCCCCTCCCAGGACTCTGAAACCCTTGCTCTCCAAATGTCAGTCTGCAGAGCCGTGAAGTGGTTCTACAAGGGCACCTTAGCCTGTGCCTGCCACTGGTCCTTGCCCCTGCAAGCATCCAGTCTTATTATTGCCCCCCTCCCTCCTGTTTGTCCTGCAGGGGGAGGTTTTGGCTGCTTGTCTGTGGGGCTGTGCATCCACTGCAGGCTGTGCTTGGAACCAGCTATCTTACTTCTTCTCAGCCTCTCTGATATTACACAGGTCTGTCCCAGGAGAATGGTCCAGGCCCTTCCCACAGTCTGAGGTTCAGACTGTTGCCACGTCCCTCAGCAGCCCTGTGTGAGTGGAGGCATTGGCCACCCCCGGCTTAGAGGACGCAGACTCTTGTTGGTAGCAGCTGCCTTATCTCCTGGCCCTGTCTGCAGCTCATCAGCCACTCTTCTGTGAGTTGGCAGCTCTTGGCCAGTCTCAGGGATCCCCTGGGGTCTCCCTGGCTCAGGAAATCCCCTCTGTATGCCAAATTCCCCCACTCCACTGCAGAACGTGACTGCACCAGAGCTGCTCACCTCGGGGAGTCTATGAAAGATTACATTTTCATACATGTTTGGTTGAAAGGGCCAAGTCTGGTTCATCCATGTGAAAGGACTGAATTAAAAATTTGAACAGCTAACACTGGTGGAATGGCTATGGAAAGGCTGGAGTCTGGCAGCTCTTAATTGCTGTGTTATCTCTGGTTGTGCTGCTTGTTTTCAGCATGAAAAGCCTTCCTTGCTGTGCCTCGCAGGCCTGGGACTTGTAACCATGCCCTGCCTTCATTAAACAACAGGATGTGAACTCCAGCCCAGTGGACATTTTCTGCTGATGGCAGCTTAAATATAAAAAGTGGTAGCACTTTCAAAAGCACTTCACTCTATCGTAAATCAATGAGGGACAGATTTCTAAGTCACTTATGCCATGTATTTACCAGGTAATTGGACGAGCATGAGGGAGGCTTCAAGCACAGCATGCTCTGGCACCAGCTCACATTGCAGCTATAGAAATGCCTTGTTAATACTGATAGATTTCCAGTCTTAGTGGGATCACTTTGGGATCACTGCTACTGTGCATCTGCAGCATGCAAGTCCTCCATGACTCTGTGTACTCCACAGATTGACCAGGCACCTTTGAGAGTTTTCTCCTACAAACATTAGTGTTAAATATGTAAAGAGAGTCTGTCAGTACTGGTAATCTAATGAATAAAGGACAGGATTTACATTCCATATTTCACTCAAATTAAGTCTTCTGAAGAAGAGAGTATAGGAATATTTCAATTTTTGGAGGGTTTAGGACTGCAAAAATGAAGTGTTTCATGCAGTACCTGAGGGGCAGCTAAAAATTTTCATTTGCAGTCTTAATTTAAGCCTCTGATTTATATTTTTTTTTCACAGCCAACAATCTCTGCCCTCAGCTTTGCTTCCACAGATGACTCTGAATGCAATATGGGGAGAAAACACCACATGCACAAAATGGTAACAGAATAGAAAGATTCACACCTGTGAGAAGCAAACTCCAGAAATTAAAGTTTAGGGTCCCATTTAAATAGCATACACACCTTTGAAACCTGTCCACACATACACAGCCACCACATTTAAAACTTACTTTGCCTGAGTGCTATGTGAACAGTCTGCTTTGAGGAAGAAGCATAAATAAGTTTTTCATATATCTCCCTGTCCTGGTTTTGGCCAGGACAGAGTTAATTTGTGCAGTAGCTGAGGGGGCATGGCTGTGGGCATGTCTGAGAAGTTATTCCATACCAATTTATGTCATTGTCAGGGGCAGGGGAGGGCAGGGCAAGGAACGGACAGGAGCGGAGGGGGTGGAACAGAACAGGGCAGGACAGGATTGAACTGTATCTTGCTCTTGTTTACAAGGAGATTGGCGTTCCTTTCCGGTGGGAAAAACTTGGTGGAGGGAAAGGTGGCGTGGAACTATCTGCGGTTGCATAGCATAATGTCTGACTTGGTGAGGATTTTGCATGTAAGTCACCCTCTTTTGCACATTTTTGTGATTCATATTATTGCTGTTACTACTCATTTTTCTTATCTCGTTGCTGTTTCCAGTAAATTGTCTTTATCTTAACCTGTAATCTCTGCCTTTTGTATCTCCCACTGGAGGTGGCAGGGGAACAAGTGAGTGTGGAGGAGAAATGCACTAAATCAGTGAGTGCTGCTGCTAAACCAGGACACTCCCCAATAACAGTACTATTTTAGAAACCACCAGACCAGAGAATGAAGTATGTCACCTATACAAGTTGCTCACCATTTTCAACAAGACAATTAATATTAATGATGCTTAGCATGCATCAACCTGAGGGGAAGAGTCAGCTCAACGAGGAAGACCGGCCTTAATTTCACTCTGGGAAGGGTGCAGTAACCAAATGTTACGGCTGAATCTGTGTTGACAGCACCTGCTTGCTGAACACTAGCTCTCGACATTTCAGGGATGGCACCATATGAAGTATTTAAGAAGCACATTAGATTAGCCCAGGGTGGAGATAGGAACTGTGTAAATAGGTGCTCAAGCAGTACCTGTCAACAAGGAGTAAAGTTCCTGGGTGCATTTGCTCAAACAAAAAGCATTTTGAGGAAAAAAATGGAGCAGGACCAAACCATTGGGCCTATCCCTTTTTCTCCTTTCCTTCTTTTTTTATTTTTAACTCTGCTTGGGTAAAAGGCTACTGTGCTAAGCCTCTACATGGTTTAGCCCCTGAAATTACATTTCTATGGCTCTGCTTATCTGTTATGGCAAACTTTGAGTCTTTGTACATAAATAAAATGTGAATGAGTTGCTAAGGACAGGTGTAACCTCCTTAAGCTGTCAGAAAACGAATAGGAGAGACTGCTAAAAATGAAGTGCCTGGAAGAGCCTGAAAGAGCACTTGTGATACAAGTGGGTGGGTTTTCCATTAATATTTAAGTGCATTTTTAGGACAAGGACCATAATATTGATACATACCGAACTGAAAATGGCAGTTCACCTATGAGCACTCCCTGGAATTTATATTATTTTTCATGTGTAGCTGCATTTGGTCAGCAATTCCCAGAGATTTTAGAGATGCATGGGCCATCTGTGAGAGGACTGAATTTAGTCAAATACTACTCCCTTGTAGAGTTCTTTACATGCAGAAATTTCAGAAAGATTACCTTAAAAAACAGATGAAATTTATTCCCCTGGTTAAAGATTTTTCAGTACAATTTTTAACCTGGTTTAAATTAAACTGTTATTTTTGGCAAGTTTAACATAAACTAATTGCTTTGATTATTTTGGAAAAAGTACTTTTAAATAACCAGAGTACAGAAAAAAACCGAAACCAAATCCCTTCTTATTCTGAAAATATCTCCAAAACAGTTCTATTATGAAACCCCTAACCACATCCTTCTTGATTTTCTCCTTGAATCAACCTTCTACCTGGTTTATTTCAGTTGCAGCTACCTATCCTCAGGCAGTCTTCATTCTGTTTCATTATTTCCTTATTATGATCATTTTCCTACTTTGAGCAAAGACAGAGATGCAATTTTGTTCCAACTTAGCCTATCACGCACCTTTTTTTACCTCTATCATGCTCCCTCTTAGCTTATGAATTGCTTTGGAAATTATAACTTTAAAAGTTTTCTGTACATTGAGTTTTAATGTTAGAAAATGCAATTTATTCTCTAAAATAATCATTAAACACAGCTTTTTGATGAAGCCAATGGGACCAATGAAGAATGTTGCCATTTAAATTCCAGCCAGAGCAATCTGTACTCTTACATAACATACATGTCTCCATCAGAAATGGCAAACATAATTAGTTCCCATGAGCACTCAGAAATATATTCCTATTCTGGTGATATCTTTTATGATACTATCCATGAATTAGTAATTTTAAATTATTTTAATCAAGGCCTGGATGATTTAATGCAGTAGACAATATTATAAAAGACATTCCTGATATCATTCCATAGATGTGAAAATATATAAACTTTAAAGATAAGTATAAGGACTGAAGCAATATATGAAGTTAACAGCTCAAGATTGTAAAATTAGGATTTGATTAAGATTGGTATATATATTGTTCCTTGCCCTCCTCCCCTCTCAAACTTGAAAGTAATGAGCTTCAACAATAGCTAATAATCTTACTTCATTATTATATGTCTACTCCATCTTTGAATGGATTTCTACACAACCCCATAATAATTCAGATTTTTAGGGGAAAAAAAAAGGATGATTTGGAGGCAAAGACAGTCGGGATTATTCCTTACTACAGACAGTAAGGCAGTCCAGGATCTGGAGCTTCTAATCTACCCACCTTCTAATTCATCTGTGGTATTTCTAATCTGATAAAAGACTTGAGTAGCTATAAGAAAGAATAGCTCTAAACCTAAATCTAAAACTAAATCTGACATGGTGTTTTTCAGTTGTCGACCTTTTCTCTCGAAAGGCTTTTCTTGAAGAAAAGTGCCATTCTTTTACCCGGCTCTTGCTGTGATTTTAAAGGGTAATTCTTTACACAGGTTCATGTTAAAACCAGCAGACTACAATGTTAAGAGCTGAAGCCTTCTTTTTTGTTCCCTGTGTTCTGCAAGGGTCTTTCAGTACAGAGCAGTATGTTTTTAATGCAGATTGCTGTGATTTTCCCTGCAGGAACCTATCAAGTCTCACAAAGCTTGATGCCCTGCCAACAGGGAATATTACATTTTCAGCAGTTCCTTCCAGATAGCAATGAATGACAAAGGACAGAATGGTCAAAGCTTTGTGGTTGTTGCATTTAGGAGGTTGTTTTTTCATTTCATTTCTTGATTTTCATCCAGTGTTTTGCTAGATTCAATGGCCTCTATTGAATCTCTCCACTTCCTAATAGAACAAAAGGTTCCCCTGAATATTTTTTCTTCTGACTTTGTAAATCATCCTGCAGCCCTGCTGATACCTGAGCTCAGTGATTGTTACTGTCTGTGATCATTTAGCACCTAATTCCAGAAACAAACAAAACAAATATTTTGCCTTGTATTCATAAACACTTGGTCAACAGTGGAGTATTGGTGAGATCAGAGAGTCTTGGACTTCCTTCCAGGCTCTGAACAGCAATGTAGTCTTTTCACCAAGCTTAATATATTCAGCCTCTGTCCAAAGCCTTTCCTCATTCACAGCTCCAACTTTCTAGCTGGTTTGTGGAAATTGCTCCAGAATTAGTTCACCAGCTTCTCATCACATTCCCAACCCACACATTCCTGTCGTCTCCCTTCTCCCTGTGTCCCAGTCTTTCCTACACTGCATATCTTCATTTCCTATGGTGGAAATTTTCCTACCCAGCCTTCCACAAACTCCTTATCTGTTTTTCATATTCCTCCTCTCATGAGTTGCTTGCCTCTCCCTGGGTATTCATGTCCTTGTCCAACCAGTCCCAGGCCCCTGATCTGAGCTTTCAGTTTCTCATCACTTCCCAGTTCTGTCTTCTCTTGGAAACTTTTAAGATTATTTAATGATTTTATTAATGAAGCGTGAACAATAATGAGGCAAAATCACCAAATGAGGCATGCTTTTAGGTTAATTAAGTCTGGGGAAAAACATGACCTGGAAGAGAGGATTTCTTTCCCCCTGCACCTACAGGACATTTTTACTATTCTATTTCAGTGTGATCTCATGACCAGAGGGAACCTGAACTGAGCCCACAAATTCTTCAAACACAGAACAAAACAAAGTATTTTGCCTGGAAAGCTGTTGCTCTGGATTTATTAACTCCAAGTTGCAAGCTCTTCCTTGCATGCCTTAACTTGCATGGTGGCCTCACACAGGTGGAACAAGAACACTTGAAACTTAACTAGCCCTCTTCCTCAAAATTATTCATTTCAGTGTAAATCTATTTCCACAATTTAGTATTATTTCAAATATTTCTTGGTTTACTGATTGACTAAAATCTTTTGTAAATGTAATTTCTTCTGTTTCTCGGGTGCCCAGAACAAAAGGCAATGGAGATTAATCAGAGATCTTAACTGACCAAAACTGCTCAGAATTTAGCTACTTAAAGGGCTGGGCAAGAGACTGGACTGTAGACTTATAAATGTCAGAGCAGGTCTATTTATGATTTACATTGTTGGATTACATAATTAAAGAAAAAAGAAGTAGAGGACTAGATATCTTCTTGACACTTACCATTAAGTCAATATTTCATGGAAATATTTTCAAGTGCTTAAGCATTTACACTACAAGATTATACCAAGCATTAATGGTGTTTGGGTGGTTGAACATGTTTGATTAATAAAACTGCTGCTTTTTATTACTGATGCTAGAAATCATCAGAGATCCTGTAATACTAATGCTTGAGGCTGCATTTACATGATATTGCAGAGGGAGAAAACTGTGTTTTATCATAAATAAAAACAGTACGTGCTTAATTCCACAGACACCGTGATAAAGAGGTTTTTCTGACTTTTTTCTCTTTTTTTAAAACATATTCAACTAGAACTAAATGCAAATCTCAAAGTTTTTATATTACAGTTGAACAACTAAACCTTTCCTCTTCCTTTTCTTTCTTCAGTTTCCAGTTGTGCAGATAATTTCATGTTACATTTTTGCAGTAAAAAAATTGCATAAATACACCTATAGTAGGAAATCAGTACTCTTAAATCCTACATAATTAGAATGTTCTTTTGCCTTTTTATGAAGTCATGTGAACTTTGCTAAAATAATTTTAAATATGACATACTGATTGGCTGTTATTTTTACATCCCACTTAAACTGATGTAAGTTACCACATTAAATTCAAGGCAAGACTGAACATCTCATCTATTTCTTCGTGGTTTCCTGATTCTAGTGGTCTGCTGTAACATACATGTAACCCACAGACCCCATTCCAGGGAGGTCCCTATGAACCTAGAAGATAGGGAAGACGTAGAAGACAATCTACCTCTTAAGCAGTTTGCCAAACTGATTTACGGCATGAAAAGCTAGTTGTGTCAGAAAAAAACCCCAAAACCAAATCAACCAAAAAAACCCCCAAATACCCCCCCAAAAGAGGACGACAGAAAACCTTCAAAAGTTCAGTTTTATTTTTTCTTTTTTATAGAAAGTGATTTAAATACCCAGTGTTGTTAACTGGAGGTCTCATAATATAAAGTGGTAGGAAAAAAGGAAGGCAAGGGGAAAAAGAAGTACCATGAGGAAAGTGAACAAAGTTGAAATAATGCTATTTTTATCTATTGTCAAACTGTGGGTAGTTTGGGCCAGTTCTGATTCAGCAGTAAACCCACGATCACAGTCCCCCAGCAGAAGAGGACTAGGGACAGGTAAGGTAAATAAGACAAAGAGAAAGCCTTTCATGATCCATAATACCAGCCTGAATCTTAACTCCTCACTAGGATGTCTTCTGATTGCTTTCAGGAGAAACCTGGTATAAAAATAGGGATCACTAAAGCGAGAGTCAGTTTCCAGCTTTGTTGACTACTTGCATTTATGGGCAACTCATTTCACCTTTGCTTCTCACTTTGTTGAACATTTCATCATCCTGTGCAAAATTTACTTTGTTCTGCTTTTATCTCTTTTCTCTTACAGCAGAAACTCTCTCTAAGGTAGAGGGAATCAGGCTTATTGAATTTCTTTGTCCATGCACATAAATCCTTTCATAGTTAACACAATCCTGTAATTTTGCATTTCCTCTGGTGCAAAAGCCACTGAGCTGTTTTTCTTAAGATAAAAAATCACTGTGAATCTAAAATGGTCCTAAGACATTCTGTGTGCTGTGGTTTGATAAATCATTAGAATAATAGCTTTCTGCACTGTTGAATCAACCCACGGTGGAGGGAGAAAAGCAGAAGAGAGACAGCCTTGAGACTGTGACTTCAAAACAGAAACAGTTGTACGGACTGCCTTGTGCCATGCCACTGCCAGGAGAAGCTGCTGCTGCAGGAGTCACACCCTTTATTTCCTGCACTGCATGTACATGTCATGCAACCATGAGCAACCCATTTGTGCTTGCAGTTGAAGTGCTGATAAGAATGTTTCAAGTTTCAGTATGGCCAATATATGACCCAAGAAAGTGAGTGCATGATGGTCCAATGCACCAAGGATGTTGCAAAGGGCAGGGAATTCAGTGGAGGTGAGAGTCAGTCTAGATGGAAAGGAAGTGAAGAGCTATGCTGTAATATGTGGGAAGAAAACCATCAGAGCAGGAGGAAATGCAGGCAGGAAAAGGCAACATTTGTGAAGATCTGTGCTGACCTTAACCCTTATTTGTTGTAGTAGATAAACAAGGTAAGTACCTACCAAGAATGGAAACAGATCTGTGTTGCTGAGTTTGAAGCTGGTAATGCTTGGCTACCATCACTCTGATGATTGCAGAGTGTGAGCAGACTGTTTCTGGAGAGAAGACAGCCACCTATGTGATTCAAAAAATGACATATTTTATTTCTGAGGTTCTTGGTTGGCATTACTGTGTGAAGGATGGACGTAAAGGAGAAGGCAGTTGAACCTGTTGTTCCTGAAATGCTGAAATCAGTTGATTTTTACAGGGACCTGAATCTCGGGAACTTACCCAATCTCTCCAACTGTCCTTGCTCTCATAAATATCTGCTAATTATCTGTGATTCCATCTTTGTCCTTAGAGCAGTAGAATTAGATTTTTATAAACAGAAATATTAGATACTTTATTGATTTATTTCTGTTGCATTCCAGAACTATTTTTGCATCCTCATATGACTCCTCATTCCAAACACTAATGTTGGGAATCTTTCAATAATAGTTTACTAATGATCTTTATCTGAGACCTTTCTCGGAGCCCTGGTTCTGCACCAGTCCAGCTCCCTGGATCTACTGTGTAGAAAAGTTGAATTACAGTCATGTTAATTACAGATGTGTTGCCAGTGAGGGATTTTGAACACTCTAGAGCCCTGTCAAGCCCACTGCTTGTGTCCTGGTCCATTTTGAAGGGCGGTGGTTAGAGTCAGGAGAATATGCATGGCTCTCATGCAGCATGGCCCTTGAGAGGTGATGATGTCCTGCATCTGCGTAGGGAAAGAATGGCAGTGGCTGTGCTGAAAGAAAGCGCAATAGCCAAGAAAAAGGCAAGAGGGCTGTGGAAAAAGGGCAAAGAAACTCTTATTCCAGCATATGTTTGAAGGATAGTTAGAAGCAAAGTCCCAAACTGGCATGGAAGGAAGGACAGTAGTGCTGAGAGAAAATGGCCTGTGGGATAAAGAAGTGGGAAGGAAAAAAAGAAATACCTAAGAGGCCTGAAGGCCAGGCATGGTAAGGTAAGCTGGCTTTGACATGCTTGGGTGAAATCGGGATAAAACTGGTCAGAGCAGAGATTTTTTACCATATCTAAATCAGCACAGTGAGATTATAAATGATTGTTTCTATTTACAGTGTGTCTGTGGTGGTTTTGATCCAGTATTAGAAGTCATAAACGGCATTTTTGTTGAATCCCATCCCATGATTAAAAATTTTAAGATTGTAATTAAGAAATGTGATAGACTAAAGAACATTTCATTCCCTATTTGATTAAGACTTCATCCTAAAAATGACCTTGAGTATTGTCAAATGGATTTGCTATTATTTGTTCAATAAATAATTTAACAATACAATTATAAGAAAATCCTTTTGTGATCTATTGACCACAACTGCACTGTTTGTGCTACAACTGGCTCTCAGCTTTCCTAAATAGGAGAATACCAAATGACTTTCAGAACAAAGCAAAACCAGAGTAAAAATAATGATAAAGCCAGGTTTTAATGTATGCAAAGATGTATGAATCAAAAGCATTAATTTAATGAAAAAAACCTTCAAGATTATTATTTTCATTTTCTTACTCAATTCAGCTCTGGAGTTAGTTATGTCTTTACAGACATTACTTACAGAAATTCAAATAAGATAAGATGAAGGCATTTCTCAAATACATCATGCTAAAGTTACTTCATTTTCACTGCCTTTCATGGTAGCTTTCTGAAGAAAAGCTGAAAATGATAACAGCATCTCACATCTACTCTTATGGGTCAGCTTGAAGCTTAAAATAAGCAGATAATAAATAAATTTTCTGTCTATTTTTTTCCTGAGACAGTATTACTACTGGCAAAACAATTCCAAGTACCAATTATAGGGTTGTGCAATAATCTTGCAAAGAGAGATTACCTCAAGAAAATCATGGGCTGCAGTCTTCAAAATTCTAATTTTTTTTGAGCAATTCATCCTTAAGTATGCAAAGTTATGTTTACAACCTTCTTCAGGAAATTATTACTTTCACAATTTGCAACACTGGAAATCAGATTTTTGTCTTGTCAATTTGTTAAAAACTTTGCGAAGAAGTGGAGAAAAATGTGCATTTATGTATGAATTTAGGAACTGGAAAAAAAGTTCACAAGTTACCTTATAATGCAATGCCTAATATGGTATTAGTAGGATTGACACTGGTTCAGGATGTTATCACTCGTTCATTCTCAGATAAAACTACAAGAGCAAATTCTTTCCACCAGACAACTGAGATCAGATGTCAGCAGTGCTCATATCTTATAAATGGTTTTGACTATCGGGTGAAAAAGGAGTATATTGGCAATTCAATATCAGAGACAATTGGAAACTACCAACACCAGAAGCAATCACAAATGTATTGTTTGCTGAAATCGTTGAACTTCTTTGAAGTTCCTCAGTCTTGAAAGCGTTTATTTGCCATTAAAATGTCAGATTTTGCAAAAAAAGAAATTGAATCTGTTTAAGGTGCAGTTTTGTTTTAAGATTGTGACAATGGGAAAACTTGGTATTATGTTTTAAGAAATCATCCATTCTTAGATGATAGGGTATTTTTTAGTATCCTGTAATCCTGTTCTCTGCACATCTCACTGTGGATCTGATTTTTAAACACGTTAGAGAATGAGATGAAGCACCATCTGCAATGGACTTTGGCCTGAAATGAATTCTGAGGCTACAGCTGAGTTAAAAGGGCTTTTGTTATCTCAGATGACATGGCTAAACCCCAAATTTCTACCCTTTTAAGTGAAAGTGTAGAATGTCAAGAAGAAAACACCTTCTGGCTACTTTGTTTGCTGCTAGAGAATGCTAAAGGTCAGCTCTGCGCCCTTGCTAGTGCTCCCTGAGGGCGATGGAGGGAGTTTTCATCAGCCCAGAATTGAGAGTACTCTTCAGGGATGCACTTCATTGCAAAGGGAATGGTCCCACCACATGACTCAATTTTCCTGCCTCACTGTTTCTGGTGACTTGAAGCAATACAGTTAATCCAAGTTTGTTCCTTGAAAGTTTTTGATGATGCCTGTCCCATGAACAGACACATTCTGGAGACAGCTGGAGTTCTAAAAAAGGTGAATTAATTCCATGAGAAGTAGCCAGGGGTGACCTGAAGTTCAGAGTCTACTGAGAGGATCCTTGCAGACACTGTGGAAACCTATTCAAGGACTTGTTCTTTTTCAGAGATGATGTTCAGGATGTGTCCTTAGAAATGACTCTCTCTATTCATTCAAATAAGAGTAAACTGCAACAAGTTTTCTTTCCACATTTGAATGTGTTTCTGTCTTTATCTATTGTGTTAACACAGGCAACATTTACCACATTTTCTTCCTTTTGAATGAAGTATTTAGAAAAACCAAACAGATGTTCTCTCTCAGTGGAAGAACAGAAGAATAAGGGCAAAATATAGTTTGGAATGGGAGTGTGTAAATTGGTATTGCTACAACAGACATTTTAATCAATGTTTTATATTAATAGACATAGATTTAATGGTTTGCGGGCTTTTTTCTGGAATGCATCCTTATAAAAAAAATTAATTAGATGGAGAAAAATTCAAATCAAAGTAGACCAAGACATATGCTAAAACTGTGCTCTACATGATTTGCTTCATCTTTGCCTAAAGATTTACGTTATTTTGTCAAGTGTCAACTACAGTAGGAAGATGATGAGAATTTCAATTCCTTTAACCTTTAAGATCTTTATGTGTTTCATAGCAACCTGCATCCAGTGAACAATGAATTAGATGGAAATTCTTTTTTCTCTTCAAACAACTTTGTAGTTCTATGGTACTCCTACTTCATTACTCTAAGACAATTTCTGTTTTGAACCAATATTACTGAAGGAATAATTTGGCACTCTGTTTATAGTGACATGCCTGAAGCTGCAGATATGAAGAGGAGGAAAATCTTCAAGCATTTTTTTTTCACTCTAACTGGTCCTACTTGTAGGAGGTTTGCAATTAACTTTGATACTGACTTGAATTAGAATGTGGGTGGTGGTTCTGTACTTTTCAGATGAAAATCTGTATATTACACTTATCTAAAAATAAACTGTTCTACTTTGGTGCAACACCATCCACTGTTTTGCTTGGGGTGGGAGGGGAAAGCGTGCTGAAGTGGGGTGTCCCCAGGTCCAGGACAGATCTGAAAGATTTGTACGGCCTAAAGGGAACTCACTGCAGTTGCAGACACTTAAAACAATGAGAAGAGAAGTAGTTGTGGATTGTTTCTGGTAAAGAAAAATAATGTGTTCTAAATGTCTTGCACTGGGGAGCAACCTGCAAATCCTCAGGATAGCTAAACGTAGTCTTTCAAATGTCAGTCTTTATGGGTCATGTCAAAATGAAAATTTTATTTTTCCTCTCCACTGAGGATAAATAGAAGATTGTCATTTCTGAGAAAGACCAAAAGGTTTTGAAAGAAAACTTGACAAGAAAATACCCCACTATCATGCAGAATTATCCTATATAAGGATATTATCTACTATTATAGCTCAACACTTTTATAGAACAAGGTCTAAAAGACTAAACAGATTAACTTACAAGGCTCATTCAAGAAGGCAGTGTATTCAAGAGCATTTATCTTTTCAGGAGCACAAGGACATTAGCAGAACTTAGTACAAATCACTTGAGTATTTTGATGTCTTTTTTCTAATGCCACCTTCCTGCACTCTTGGATTATATATTTTACTGCAGTAGAACTCTGGTCCACACCTTCAGTTTGTCTCAAGCTGACTATGATTAACTTTCTCTGATGTCATGAGCAATAGTCTTTTTGGTGTCTTCTGTCAAAATCAGTTTGCAAACACCACAATGCATCATGACGGCTGCCAGATGAGGGTTCTGTCACTGCCAAATGGCCACACACAAGTGCCGTGTTCACCTCTGGTTTTCTATGGGATGCTGTGGCAGTCCTCATCATGGCAGGATTACTTACATTTTCAGAATGCTCTCAGGTTGTCTCATATCACCACTTTAGTTGCATTTGCTGGAAGGTTTGGAAACTTTCTGAACACTTATTCCTGCCATTTCCTTAGCTATCTGACAGCACTGCTCATATGTGCCAGACTTTCTCGCAGATAAAGGTAAGATGCATATTGGCTTCAGTAGACAGTGGATAAATCCAGCATCAGGCAAGTAATCATAGAAAAGATTTTGGTTCTTGCCATGTAACTACAAAACAAAAAGTGTTGACTGAAATGGAGCTGTTATTATTATGAATGAGACCTGATTGATGTAAATATTATCTGCAGAAAAGGGTCCTAGAGGAAAGAGCTTCCACAACCACATGGAAGAAATCTGGAAACATGACCTTGATAGAAAGGAATAAATGCTAACTTTGGAGAGATCTTCCTAGCAAGTAACTAGTCTGTGCTGCAATCTTTCTTAACTTATGGAAAATTAAAATCTAAAAAGACACTTAGCACCTTTCTGCAGCATGTGAATAGCTGTCCCATTCTTTCTGTATCTTAAAATTTTCATTAAGATTGTAGATTCAGAAGTGAATAAAATATAAAATATCCTGTGCAATACTGTGAATTTTAAATTAAGTGCAATTGCTGCTTATGAAAGACTTTTAGATAACATTGTAGTGACCGTGGGATCCTGGCCAAAGGCCAAACCTTCACAGTTTGCATTAATATAAAGCTTTTGATTGAGCCAGCCATAAATCAGCAATACCGTGGTGTGATGACATAGAAGTAGAAATAAAAGCCAGAGGTGCTGGAATAGCAAGTTTAGAAGGTTGTTCTCAGCTGAATAAATGCAAACAGGCCCACAGTTCTTATGTAATATGTCTTTCCACCCCCATCACAGTGATATTAATAACAGAAATTGTATCACCAATCTGCATTGCAGGTCAGAATATCTCAAGATACGTTCACAATTTTAGTCAAAGCGTTCTGTCTACATTATGCACCTAATTAGAAGTCAACTTACTGATCCAATTCTGCTTTGTGTTTTGTGCATTAAAGACACTTGTAAAGCCATTCTGACTGCAGCCAGCGTGTCTTTTCTACAGAAATACTTCCCTCTCTCCCTACTGCTCTAGCCACCATGACAGCCTGTTGCTGCCCTTATAAGCGTAGTCCAGCAGTCCAAGGGTTTTACTTCTCAGGGTCTGGGTATTATACACATGACATTGTCTGGCCATGCAATTATCCTCACAGACCAAATTTTGGGTCTTTCTGGCTTTCACGGCTTTCATGTCTTTCTTCAGCAAATAAGGGAGTTGGAAATCTCAGAATGGATCCCTGAAAGCTGTCAGTTTAGCACGGTGTCATCTAAGCTGGGCAGGAAAAAGTGCAGATGAGGAGAAGTGACTGCTATCAGGAAGGCCTCTGTGGCTAAGCAGAATTCACAACTCTGTTCTTTAGAGGTAAGGAACCAAAATATTTTTTCTAGCTAAACATGGAAGCAGTTCCTATCTTTTAGTCTTTACCTTGTGATCTACTGGTAAAAGCACCAGGACATGTGGGACCAAGGTCCCTATCTCTCAAGTGAGTGATTTCACTAGCCTTTGTGCTAAATTCTGAGAGGGGCTTACTTAGTTCTTTATACTGCTATTAAAAATTTGATCACTCTTTCAGGCTCAGAGGAGAGCTCAGGTCAAAATCCCAAGGTCTGAGTTATTTTTACTGGAGAACAGTCAACCTTGTTGTCCACATGTCCTGGTGAGCTATCCTAGAATGGAAAATGATCTAGCTCCAGCAGAAGGGAGCACAAGATTGGGGCTCCATGTAAAAGAGGAGTGACAAATACAATGTTGTCACTTGATGAGTGAATGAGGACACTAACTCTTAAAGTCAGATGCATACAAAACATTCCCAAATATGGGGCTATCAAATAAAAACATCAGCTGAAGAAAAACACAGGGGAAAAAAGTCTGTATGGTTTTTTCCATACAGTATGAAAGTCTTTGTAAAGGGCAGCTCGAGGTCCTTTAATGAGAACAACTGGATAGTTTTTTTAGGGAAAAACTGCTTCCTACTGAAATTTTCCCTTCAGAAAAAATGCAGGTGAAGACCTGCCTCCAAGTCTTCCATTATCTATTTTTTTTCTGGTTTTGCCTTTGCTACTGAGTAAAATTATTTCATTTCTTCTCTCTCTCACCATTTGCAGCAGTAAGGACCTATACAAGGGACACTAAGCATTTGTCTCTGCAAGGCAAAACATAAGAATGAAAACAGTAGTTCTGCTGATCCTACAAAGTATGCTTCTCTTATTCTAGTTATCTTGTGTACTGTTTGTGAACGGAAGAAGGAGGGTGGTTTTAGAGCATGTTTCACTTATCCCACTCACATATAATTAAGCTGAGCTTTCTGTAGTTTCTAGTGACTAAAGAGGTACATTAAATATACAGTTTCAGGCTTCTACATTTCAGGATATGATCCCAGACCAGCAACAGGGAGAAGTTCCATTAACTTCAGTAGGCTATTGATGAAGTTACAAATCACTCTCTTCAGAAGCTGTGTTACTATGATTTTTATGAGACAGTTTTGTAACAAGATGAGCAAGTGCTGAATTTGCAGGGCAGTATAGAAGTTTTGATTCCCATAAGTGTCAGTCAAACTTGCAAGCAATATAGGAAAATGCTTTAATAGACTAGAAGTATTATTAGTAATGGTCTATTTATTTATTACTTTTCTAATCTGAGTGGCTAATGACAAAGTTATCAGACTCTATTATATGAATTGCTGTTAAAAATAAAAATTAAAATTCCTCTTAGAAAAACTTTTTCAAAATATTCATTCTGATCGATTGCTGTTTGACATGTGGATGAATGCCTTTTAGAAGTCAATACTGTTGATTACCTCTGCTAAAATGGGATTTGGTTTATTCCAAATACTGTATCAGAGATAAAAACTCTGTCAACAAAAAGATTATTGCTAAATCTTCTTATAACCAGGCTAATATTCTGTTTTCAGATAAATTGGTATTTACTGTCAGAAAATAAATCCTGCAATATTCCCTCATTCCAGATATGACTGCTGAGGCAAAGGACTTACAGTATTATTCTGTACCTCTGAAAGGAGCCAAAGAATGAGAGAGCTCAAATCCAGCCTCTTTATTTGGTACCACACACAAAGTAAACTTAAGTTATATAAACATTCTGGATTTCACAGTGTTACTGGAGTCCCCTTCCCTCCACTCCCCGTGTTCTGGCCATGCCCCCTCCTGTCTACTGCAAAAATTTAACACTGTCCCAGCCAGAACCAGGAAAATATGATACCCTGGGTGCAAGAGGCAAAGCTCCTGCAATGTCAGGTCAGTGAAAATAGACACTATCTTCAAATGGTACTTTGCATTTCTCTGAGTCTCCACCTGTCTGCTTCAGGATGCCATCTTATTAAAGGCAGTCTGTCCAGCACAGAGAACTGAGGTAGTGTGTGCTGGATACCAGTGAATTTAGCATTTGATTTTAAAAAAAACCCTTCAAATTCACATTTGTCCTGGAAAGAACAGAGATGACAAGCACTCTCTGATGTGTCATCGGGACTCAGTGGGACATTAAAATGTCAATGGCTTTAAAACTCGTAAGTGTTATAGATATTCATTAAATAAACATCTTCAGATGAGTTAGCTGGTACATGAGGATGTGACTGAATCAGATAATTAAAAAGAAATATGCATGGACACAACCACATTCAGCCACTGTGGCATCTTGTGGGTTTTTTTCCACTCATCATCAAGACCGTGAGTGCACCAACAGGCTCCAGTTGCCTTGATAAGCCTGTGACCATCCTTCTCTGACACCCCTCTTGCAACGCATACCAAGCTCTTCCTCAGATTAGGGGCTCATCTGCCTGCTGCTGACCCTGCCCTTTCCTTGCCATTCTGATGGCCAGGCTGTGCTGGTCCTGCCCTACCAACGTGGGCCTGTGGGGTGATGACTGGACTGCTGACTAGCCCTGCGCTGGCACTGGTTGATCTGGCTCATTGGAAGTGGGTACTTCTCGTGGGCTCTCTGTGCCTACAGCTGAGTGATCTGGGAGCATTGACAGCAAAGAGTAAGGTGATAATTTTGAAATGCTTTCTCAAGTCAGCTGTTCTTTGCTCACCTAGTAGAAGAGCTAGGTACATGAGCATCATTTCCTCTGGATAACTGTCTGGGAGTGTGTTGACCTTCTGACAAAGTCAGGGGGCATCAGCTAATGTCAGTCTCAGATTCACCTACACAATCAGAGTCACAGAATTGTTTGGGTTGGAAGGGAGCTTAAAGATCATCTAGAATCATGCACTCTGCTAAGGGCAGGACACTTTCCACCAGACAAGGTTGCTCAAAGCCCCATTCAGTGTGGCCTTGAACACTTCCAGGGATGGGACATTCACATTTGCTCTGGGCAACCTGTTCCAGTGTCTGTCCAGTAAAGCACTGGATGGCTGCTAGAAGGTCTCCCTCGATCCTTCTCCAGGCTGAACTCTCTCAGCCTGTCTTCACAGGAGAGAAGCTCTGGTGCTCTGATCCTCATGACTCTCCTCTGGACTTGTTGCAACAGGTCCATGTCCTTATTATGCTGAGGGCCCGAGAGCTGGACAAAATATTCCATGTGGGGTCTCACCAGAATGGAGTAGAGGGGCAGAATCATCTCACTCAACATGCTGGCCGTGCTGCTTTTGATGCAGCCTGGGAAGGAGTTGGTGTTCTGTGCTGCAAGTGCACATTTGACTTGATGAGGCCTCTCCTAGTGAAATTTGGCATCCTTTTAAAAACACGTCTGTTCCTCTCTTCTTCTGCCAATAGCTATATATGTATACATATGTGTATATAGATCTTTGTATTTTCTTGAAAGACAAGCTTGCTTAATTTTGTTCTATGGTAGTTTTGCACTTGTCATTTACTGAGCACTCTGCAATAAAATATGTACTTTAATGTGTGTTGTTATTAGCATGGCCCAAAAGAGCTTTATCTAAATCTGTGACAACAGATAACAACCTTGATTTGCAACTCTGTGATACAGGGCTGAGAGCACCATTTAAGCTGAAGTACTTGATAAAACGGCAATTTCAAAACATAAAGCATGATTTAGAAGTTTAATAGGCAGACTCCACTAATCATCACCCATCCATGATATGTGAGAAAAGGTGTGTACCTTTTTATGACAGTCGTTATGCCTGTTTATTGAGTTTGAGTATGCTTGGGTTTATTCAGCATGTATGGTGCTTTCTGTCTGGTTCTATACATTTAATTTGCAATAATGGGTTATCAATTTTTAAAAATAGGCTGCTTTTATTGGTGTTTTCTATTTCTGATGAATTATCTTGAACTTATTTATGCAAAGGCTCTTTGAACTGGAAAAATCTCTCAGGCTAAAGGCATCTGAGGAAGAACACAAAGAGTATTTGTATGACGCAAAGAAGTTTTCAAGTAAATGAAAACTAGATTCCATAACTACAAGGTCTTTGTATTTATCTAACAGTGTGAAAAACAGAGTGGTTTCAAAAGAATGAATAGACTTTTCCTGAGGGATATGTCAGCAGAAAAGCGCAAGCAACACTATAACTCACTCCATGAGCTGTAATTGTAGATTCCTTTGTGATCCTGTTTTGGATTTTTCTTGGTCTTTGCTTTTGTTCCTTTTCTTCCCCCCGACCCTCTTCTGCCCCCCACCCTGCCCCTCCTCCAAGTGTATTTGGAATGTCTAGGATTCAGAAACCTGACGTTTACTGTAAACATACCCAGAGTGCTTTTAAGTATGATATTCTCCTTCTCTCTCCTGTTGTCCTAGTCACCTTTCAGTTGACTTGCAGTTTTAAAATCTGAGAATTTTCTCCTTACATGCTGTTTGTCCTTTTTTTTTTTCACAGGTGGCTTGGTGTTCGCTCTCCTTTAATTATCCTTGTCAGCCTTATTTGACATTGTAGCAAGAGAAGTGCTCTTGCTATAATATCTGAGTATCTTGCCAGATGGACACAGAGGAATATCTTAGTACTCGTGAATTAATTTGGTATCACCTGACAGTGAGAGCTTGCTTAGGGCTTAAGACAAAAGTTCACAACCACATCACCAGCACAGCGATTTCTGCTGTTTATTCCATGCAATCACCATGTGCAGTAGGTATTTGTTTTGTTGTGTTTGTATCTTAGCATGAAATTAAAAAAAAATAATCCTCAGGAAAAATTGTATGCCTGTTCCAGGTGGCAATGAAGATTTTATCTGGCTGCCAGATTATTGTAAAAAAAGATAGTCTTCTTGCAAGAGTAAAGTACACCACTGTGGCAATGATTTAAGCCACTGCTGGTTCAGTGCAAAGGATGACAGCATTTCTCATCTTGCTTAGATTTCAGAAATACACTCTGTGACAGCTGACTTCCTACATACCTCTGAAATTGTCATAGATTAATATAAAGGTTATTTAAATGTCTGAAAAAGGTTTGGAAAGACTGGGAAAAAAAATCAAATAGCAGAACTCTGCTGAGCCTTAAATCTAGTAATTCTGTCATGAAAATGACTACCAAGAAAGGACTTAATGCAAATGCTGGAAGAACAGCAGTTTGTTGCCATGTGGTCAGTGTGAGCTCTCATCATTATACCCAGATCATGGCTGAAGAGGAGCTAAAAAGAGAACCCCAAGCTGGACACAGGAAGGCAGCACTGCAGCAGCTCTCCCATTATATAGATGAACACATAATTTAGTGAGAAGTGATAGTGTCATAAACCAGCAAAAAGATGTAAGTCAGAAGCAAAAAAAGCAGTTAGAGTTTTGAATCCATCTCCTGTTAGTGCAGGACTGCTCTCTGCAGTACATTTTCTCATGCTTTACTTAGTCTGCTTTTAAATGTCCTCTGTAATTGTAGTTTCCATAATTTCCCATGGGAGGAAGAGATGATGTTCAGTACCTTTTTGTCAGAAATCTGCTGTTGGTATCCTGCCTGCTTCCCTTTTCCTAACTCCGCCTTATTAGTCCAAATGATCCCCTGTGCAGCACTCTGAACAATGCTGCTCTGGCTTTCTGTTCTGAGCCTGCAGGGATGGCAGTTTCTGGGGCCATTATGGGCTTCCACATGGCTCAGAGGGGCCCCAGAGAGACCCAGAGGGTAGTGTGGAAACTGCTCTCTGGGGAGCAGTATAAATTCGAGGGGAGTCCTATACCCATAGCGTCCCAGGGGCAGCCTCGGTGCAGTCTCCCTCTCCAGGTAACTTGAGTGTAAAAGTGCCACAGATTTTCCACGACAGAACCTGGCATCACTCTATTGACCACCTGCAGCCCTCTGTGGCATGCCTATAAAGAAGATGTAATAGCCATAAGAAGCTGCTGCCACCTCTCTTTGTCACAGAATGTCCAAATGGTAGGAAACAGCATCTTTATGAGTTCCCCACTTCTCAAAACTTCAGTTTGAGATAGGGTTTTACTTCAGTAAATAGGCATGTATCACAGTATAGGCACCTCTTTATCCTACTTGTTCACATATATTTAGACACTCACAGCAGGTAATCATAGAATTACCTCAAATTTTGTCTGATACATATTGCACTCTCCCAGGTGCATTGTGTCCTGCCCTCTTCCCTTTATTTTGGGACTCCTTACTCTATAGCAAGGGGCATGCTCAAAGTTTTCAAATGTACCTCTTTTCTCTCAAGTCCTGGCCCTGGGTTTGCTCTTGACAGTAAATATTGTTGACATTCGGTAAAGCTGTCCTCGAAAGTATCTAAAACCATAGTGTAAAAAAATATAGTCTATTTTCTGAAAACTCAGGTCCGTGTGCAAACTCAGAGGTTTATTTTTCACATCGCTCGTATGTTTGTTGACACCTTTCTTAGATACCTGGTGAAATGCACAACTCTTTTTTCTAACCCAATAACACCAGATGACAGTCTGACACATACATTTTACATTGTTTCTTCCAAGTTAGCTTCCACAACCTCTTGATAGAGTTTCTTTGGGGTTTTTTTCAGTATTTGCATAAACTCCAATTTGTTGACAACTTTCTGTCACTAGGAGAAGAAAAATATCACATAGTTCCAGTAAATTCAGTTCAATACTGTTATTGGATTTTGCACTCACAAATATGGGTGAGCAGAAACAGCAATATCAATTATACAAAAAGTATTGTGCCAACTCACGCGTCTTAATAATAGTTGAGCACATACTGAAAAGAGCATAGGAAATAGATTTTTCTTTGCTCCATATTATCCATTCACTAACTTGATTAAAACCTCTAAAAATATGGTTTTACCTGGCAAAGGGAGAGTTTAATATATCTGTTTATCAAGACACTGTCAGTATCTTAATAATGACTAGGTAATTCCTCTTCATAGAATCATGGAATGTTTGGGGTTGGAAGGGGACCTTGAAGATCATCTAGTTCTAACCCCCCTGCTTTCCTGGAGATGGCTGAACACCTGCCTGCCCATGGGAAGTAGCGAATGAATTCCTTGTTTTGCTTTGCCTGAGTGCACAGCTTTTCCTTCCCTATTAAACTCTATCTCAACCCACGAGTTTTCTTGTTTTCACTCTTCCAGTTCTCTCCCCCGTCCCAGCAGGGAAAGAGAGTGAGCGGCTGTGTGTGGTTGAGCTGCCAGCCGGGGTTAAACCACACACACAGATATTTTAATGATTTGGTGTTTTGTACCTGACTGCTATCCCCCAAAACCTGATTAAATTTGTGTTCCTGAGAAACTTGCCAACCGAAAGACTTTACATCTGTAACAAAAGAGAACTTTTATGTTTGTGCTGTTTGCAACATTTTGTTAATCTAAACCAGCAGCTCAAAATATTCTCTAAACCTTTAGTGACTCTTCATTATAAAAATTGCTATCCAGTTCTAAGTATACATTGCTGATGTTAGTGAGTGAACCAGGACAAAACAACAGTGATTTCACAGATTTATAATTTTTTATCATTAATATTATTCACAGCATTTCCAAAAGAACAGCTTAGCTTTGCTTACATTTTGAAAAAAATATATGTATTGGATTTTTCAAAAATTCACCACCTGTTAAGCAGAAGGTTGCTCCTAGTAGATTCCCTCAGGAACTGTGAGAAGACTTACCAAATGGTAATCCTGAAGCTTACTGCAGTCCTGTAGAAAGTTTAGATATTGGATGACCTTAATTTATCCAGTTCAAATAATGTATTCTATTTAAACATATTTTTTTCCTCTATATTGCTGTTATTATAAGAAACAGCAAGATTTCTGAAGAAATAGAATAGGCATCATTAGATTTTAATTGCAATCCATTGGTAAGATCACTAGTGAAGGCATTTATCAAGTGAGAAATAGAGTGCCTTTGAAATATTAAGAAAAATACCAAATAATTGGCTGAATGATTAAAGTGGAAGTGTCTAAATTTACTAACCTACCATTGTGCCCAAAATCTTTCTCTTCAATTTATGGTGAAGACACATTCAATGCAGGACTGACCTAATAAACTTAGATGAGCAATGAGAATTATAGAGCAACTTCAAGTCTGTAATAAATAACCATATCAAACAAGCATTTATTCCTCAGTTTGTGAAGTCACTAGAACAGTAGAGGTTATCAAAAGTCTAGATAATTATTTTTGAAGTCTGAACTTTACAGGTTTTAATATGAACATTGGAACATGTTAAAATCAATTTGCACTTGAATGAAAACAAAATTGGAATAAATATTTTTAAATAATTTGACTTCCAGAAAAAGCACTACCATTTGTATCATTCTTACCTGCAGAGGTTTTCACGATTTCTGAAGTATTTCTGAGACCCATAAAATCAAACTGGTAGAGTCTCCAAGACTTCTGGTCAGCAGCCTCCACTGAGTTTTTCCTCCATCTGTAAATCATTTCCTCTTTAGGATAGCCATCTAGAAATTAATATATATATATATACAAAGATATGAATATATTGCATTTCATAAAAAAGGGTTCTGCAAAACAGTATCTGTTCACTGTTCCAGTGCTATTTGGAAATAGCTAAATTTCTGATCTGGTGCTCTGTCAGTGAATTAAGTGGTATAATTCAGATAAAGTTGTATAGCACACAAAAATAGAGCCATAATACTGGCAAACCTGTGATTTTTCAAAATAATTGTTTTTTACAATACAAAAAATACGATTGGTTCTATCAGAAGCAGATCTCTTTGGAGGTACAGTTGATTGGTCTACTTTGAGGTCCAGACAAAGAAGTATACCACTTTATATAAGCTCTGAAGAAATTGTGCAAACCAATGGAATGTAAAAAAAGGGGAATGTCTCAGTGTAAGATATGAACAATTGAAAAGGACACATTGTTTTAAAAGTTGCAATAGTTCTAATGTGGGGTGTGCTACTGTACTTCTGAAAGAAACTTAATACAGTGCAAAAAAGCACATTTTAATTAACATGGGAAATTTGAAGTGATTATGCCACCATATTGCTTCTAAAGCCTATGGTAATTAATGAGGCATCACCTGATATCTACTGCTGAAATAGCTTCTGAAAGTCTTTATCAGTTTAGCACTCAGTGATCATAATTAATCCTCATGCCAATATGTAATTTCGTTTTTGTTAGAGAACGGCATTTTCCAATGAAAGTCCAACAACAAATCTTCAATCAGTCCAAACCATAATAATAAACCATCTAGAAAACAACAGCACATCCATGCTATTTAAAATTAGATTGTTCTCTAATGCATAATCAAATCAATTTTTATTCATCTAATTAATATAGTAGCTGTAGATTACAAGGCAAATTAAAAGCCTAACAACAACAATAGATGGTTAATATAATTGTCTCATCAGTAAATTTTTTTCCACATTAAAACTGATAAATTTTTATATTTGCATTGCAAAACAACCTCTCTGGTCATGGTGCTATTTCCTTGATGTTTTCCTCCATTGAGTGTCCTCTTAATCTTGTTTAAGGTTCCACCCTGCCAGGGCACTGCTGTAAGGTGTGCGTGGCCTCATTTACCCCTCTCACTAACACAGCAAGAAAAGTACCCACAAGTCCCTTAGTTCTAATCTAAGAAAATTAGTAGAAAATAGCTATGTGTTAATTCAAAATGTCACATTTGTATATTTCCCATCAATGTAAATAAAGAAATAACCCGTGAAGGACCCAACTGAGTAACAAATAACTGTTCTCTGTGTGAACTCTCGCTGTCAAATAGATTTCACTGCCAATTCTGCTGTGCAAGCCTGTGAGATTGACCTAAAGGTTAACTTTTTTTGGCTGGCAGATTATGTCAGAGGATGCAGTGATACAGTGAAAGAAGCCAAGCTTTGCAGGGCCTCCAAGCTGTAGCCCTGCATGATCTGAAATCTTCTTGAGTTTGGCTCCTGTTTGACTGAGTCCTCTGAAGACATTTCTTCTTCTTCCAAGTAACAAAAAATAAACCAAGAGGAAATGGCCTCAAGTTGCACCAGAAGTGTGTGTGTGGGGAGGCTGTGTGTTAGATTGAATATTAGGGAAAATTTATTCATTGAAAAGATTTTCAATCACTGGAATAGGCTGCCCAGGGGAATGCTTGAATCACCATCCCTGGAGGTGTTTAAAAGTCATGAAGATACATAGATGTGACACTTATAGACGTGGTTTAGGAGAGGACCTGGCAGAGTTAAGTTAATGGTTGGATATTCTTAGGGATCTTTTCCAACCTAAAATGATTCTTTCTCTGACTGAACAATGTCTCCCTCTAATAGAAAGCCATACATTTTTCCTGAGGGACCTTCTTAAATTTGCTTCATCCATGGAGACTGTGATATCTTTTCCCTGCAGTTTGAGGAGGAAGAAGCATCAGCTGGCCTCCTTGCTGTGCTGTGACTGCCCTGCCCTCATGCTGGGTGGTGGTGGCACAACCACCCCTTGCCCACAAGGCAGTCTCAGTACCATACAGGGCTGCCACACACGCTGGGTCCTAGTCCTGCCTTCTGATTAGCCTCCTGGTGTGGGGGAAAGAAAACCCTTGTCCTGTTGCACCAGCTCCCAGTAGAGAACTTCTGGCCTCAAGTGCTAATTTGCAGGTTTTGTCACAGGCAGTAGATGAAGTCCTTTTTCTCAGATAAACTTCACCATAATCATTGCAAGTAAAAATGTTTCAAATATCTTGAAATTAACAAAGATTTTATTTTTTAATATGTTATTTTAAATTGATCCAAAATGAACTTTTTACAACTTTTTCCCAAATTTCGCTGAATAAGTTGTGTCAGTTAGTTTTGTATTCAACTTCTTTCTGATTTTTTTTGTTTTGTTTTCATCCCAGGACCATTCCACCAAAATAAAAAATCCATTACACTGTCAGTATGCTTGAAAGCTTCCTGTCATATAATCCAAGGCATAGTTTATCCTGGTGAGAACTGCATGTACTCAGGAAAAAGTTCATGAAGCTCTCATTCTTCAGGACTTTTCCTGTACTTTTGACTGAGAAGGGTCAGATTCAACTTCAGAGTATCTACTTTCAGTATTATTCATCATCATTAAATCATATGCAACCGACCTCAGGAGACCATCATGACCTTTCAATTGCCCCTTAATCCACAGTTGCTGACATCTGCTCTTACAGTGATTTGGTTGCTTACATCAAAGGAGATAAGTACTAGATATTCAATCTAGGTGGTTGTTTCAACCTGTTAAATAATTTCTATTATGTTCTACTCTGGTGCCAGGTGACTGACTGCTCTTTTCAATTAACTTAAAAGAATAATAACTTTTATGAAATAGTAACACATCTCTTTGGACAGTATAGTGCTCCTAGGATTCATTTAACTTATAGAACGGACTATTAATGATGGTTCTTTTTTTGGTGATATTCAATATTTTTTGTACACAGCCTAATTTTTTCCAGCCCTTTATATATTTCATTTAGGAAATATCAGAACTGAAGACTTCAGTACTTCCACAAGAAAATGCAACCTCTGTTGTTCAGCTCTCAACACAATTAAGAATGTGCTACCTATAGAAATGTCTGCTTTCTTTCAGTGTCCCAGCATGACAAATGGCAGTAAATTACCTTAAATTCTTGACCTTGTGGCTTCAAGCCATCCACGTTGAACCAATTTCTGTCAAGTGTGTTTACACTACCGGGTTGCTTTAGGTTATGTAAAAATATTCATACTGCAGCAGGGCAAGCTTCCAGGAGCTCCTGGAGACTTTCCAGCAGGTGCCAGCAAGATGGCAAAGGATGATGACATGGGACGAAGGCAACCAAGTGAGTGTTCTGTCTTACAGACATCTGAGTTCTGGCAACACGTAACTCAGGATCTTCTCAACCAAAGTCTGTGTCAACAACTTCATTTTCCCTCCTATGAATTTACTTGATTAAATTCTCATGATTTTTGGCCCTAGGGTTGTTTCGTAGGCTGTGCTACAGCTTTTATATACTAGATCAAAGACTTTAGAGACTACCCTGACCATTTGGCATTTTGTAAAATCAGATCAAGAACAAATTTGATTGAGATTATTTCTTTAAAAGCCCAGGACAAAGTATCCATGTAATGCCTTCTGTTTACTTTCACCAAACATACTTAATGACTTTGCTTTTCTACTTTTTGACATTTTGGAGGTGAAACTATTATAATAGAAAGGCAAATTGTCATGACAACCTCTGAGATTCCCTGGATTTTGCTTTATTTTCCCTTTGTAACTGGAATAATTGAACTCATTTTACCACATCTTCACACATCACCATTGTACAATTTAGAACAGGTGGATTAAAAACATTAAAACATTAAACTTCATCCTTCATGTTCATACTGCTTTACTTTCTAGGGAGACCAATTTGTGCAGAAGGCTTCACCAAACTGCTGAAAAAATAGTCAAGGCCAGAAACATTTCCAGGCTGGGTAAGAGGCATATGCAACCACAAATTAGCCACGAGAGCTGGTATCAAGTGGCCCTGAAGCATGTCTGCTGCAGGAATCAACATTGATGGAAAAATCTCCAACTTCTATTACCATTGATGCCTGTTAGTGCAGAGTGCCTTTAACCTTGACTTCCCCAAAGCTGTTGTTGGTCTGGGCATCTTAGATCAGTGCTTGATATCTTTGCTTCACTTTCTTTTCTGTGATAATGGGTCTATTTTAGGAAGTGAATAGAGCTGGAATGATAGTCTAAAAGGACACAGACCACTTGAAGAGTTAAAAAACTTTCCTTAGAAAAGTATCTAAGACATGAAAAGACAGAGAGACATAGAAAAAACACAACCTCTTTTATCTCTTCAAACATAATTTCCCCACTCTGTGAAATAAGTTTATTTTACTGCTGATTCCCCACACTTTGCATTCATGTGTGACACAGGTAGACACAGCTTATAGCACAAGAAGCAAAAGAAAAATTTGTATGCTCAGAGTGTGCAGTGAGGAGTTAATGAAAGCAGCAGCAAAGCTGAAAATGTGAGGGAAGCAGGCAAGAAAGGATTGGTTCTGTTAAACATCTGCCAGGAGCTGATGCTTGTGACAGGAGTATATATTTGAAAGATATAGCAGGATTCTGGAAAGGTTCTGCTATTCCATGGGTGTTAGATACACACTCAAAGTCAGGAGAAAGCGTGATCTGAAAGACAAGCTGTCACCATCAGCAAGTGGTCGGAGTTTACATCACAGGCATGGAGGGAGTTTTGTAGATTCACCTGTTGCCAGTGAAGGTGGTCAGGAGTGGGAGGATGCTCTGCCCCAATTAGAGGCAAGGAATGAGCAGCCCTTTATACTTTACAGCCAGAAACACTTTGCCTCTTTGAATGCTACCTTCTTAACTCTTCTTCAGGCTAATTGGGAGACCTCTGTCAACACAGCCTTGGTCAGAAGAGGATAATGAAGTCCACAAATGCAACTTTCTCTGGTACCATGTTGTGGATGACAAATCATATGCTTCCACAAAATCTGCCTGGGCTTTTTTTTTCTTGTTAACAGTCTTTATAACTGCTTCTTTGTTGGCAAGTAAACTGAATTTTAATCCAAGCTTCTCAGTGATTGGAGAAAGAGGTTTCTCAGTGATCCATTCCTCTATCTGTACGGTGTTTGTTCTCAGAAGGGTTTTAAAGTAGGGTAGACAGAAGCAGAAGTAGAGAAAAAGAACAGAGACTTTTAATAGTTTGCTAATGGAGCTATGGAAAACAATACTCATAACTGAATGCATATTGAGTTCTCTCTGTCCACTAATGAAGGTGACTAGCTTTTTCATGAGGAGAGCAGAGAGGGAGAGAGAAGNGGGGAGAGAGGAGAGAGGAGAGAGGAGAAAGGAGAGAGGAGAGAAAGAAAAGAGAAAAGAAAAAAGAAAAGAAAAGAAAAAAGAGAAGAAAAAAGAAAAAAAAAAGAATGATGAGGTATTTTTAAAGGCAACTATGGTAATAATAATAAAAAAAAGATAAATGTGAATGCTGTAAAAATAGTTTTTAATCCTGAAATTATTTATTTCAGCAGTAGTAGATAATTGCACTTAGGAGATAACTACAGCAATTAGAAACCTTATTCTTTGCCCTGTTTGCTTGCATCAGTAATTGACACCTTATTAACAGTACATTTGCTTATGAAAAAAAAAATCAACCAACATCACCATGACTGCACATTAATGCATCTAATACTGCTCTGAAGTTAAAGAATACATCTCCAACTAAAGACAGTTTTTCTATCTAAAAATGTGCTTTAATATGACTGTGATATAATTCTGATGAAGGACTAAAGGATCCAGCCACCATCATCAACAGTAATGCTTAATTATCCCTTGCCTGGCACTAATTCTCTTTTTTGATAGAAGTGTAGAATGCTGATATGATTTACTGATGCATTTCATGGTAGCTTAGCTTTTGGGAGGAACTTGTGGTATCAGTTCTTTTTTTGGGCCTTCAAAATAGAAGGAAGGAAAAGAGAAGTTTTGCTGTCACTGAAATAGTTCCCAAAAGAAGGATTTTCTGTGAACCAGCTCTTGTAGGAGATAATAATTTTCTTGATACTCATAGACATTAAAATTTTGGCTCAGAGAAAACAGGAAAGAGAATAGAAAGGTGAAAATGAGAAGAGAAAGAAGGTAGAGAGGAATGAACAGAATTGGACTGAAAAGAGAGAAGTTTCCCCTTGAAGACACTATCAGATATGGCTTTTTGCTTTCTTTTAAGAAAGGGGATGCTAACATTTTGTCACACACAGCACTACTGATGCCAAGGGGCTTTTGCTTTTTTTCTAGTTCTATATGTCAGAATTTCTGTAACTTTCCGCTGTAACCATGGTCAGTAATACCCTCTATCCCAGACAAAACAGAACCATTTATCGCCTTAGCATGCCAGAGTAGAACATGTTATCGCTTTGTGACGACTGAAAACCGAAAGTTTAGAGAGAACAGAGAACTCCAATAGAAAGCTGCTGTGAGGAGATGATCCATCAGTTTTATCCCTTAATTGGAGAATCTTTGTAAACTATGTTAATTTGCTGAACCCTAGCATAGAGAGCGTGTCTTGCCGGGACCCACACTTGCTCTTTTTTCCATACCCTCACGCGTACCAGTTTGTACGCTGGGCCTTTTTTTATCGGGGGGGGGCAGGGTGGGGGAGGAAGAGCTCTACGCCCCACATGGTGGCTGTTCGGAGAATCTCCGAAATAAAGTTTTTGCTTTTCCCTACCCTTTTAACTTCGCCTCAGCCTCTGCTTTTTAACCTGAGAGGCAACACTACTAGTAAAAAAATCCCTGTTCCAAGTATCAGATCCTAATGGATAGGTGGAGTAGTTTGAAATTACATTAAGAAGCTAAGGCAATTCTGTTGCATCATCATGTCTTCATGCTCTGTCCTTAAGCTCATCAAACAATTTCTATTTTGATACATTTGCAAGTGGCACCATGAGTGATTTGGTTTTGGAAAATGGTTGGTTTTATCATATGTTGTTCCTGTAATTACAATTTTCTATTGTTTTACAAATGCCTTCATCTTTTCTGAAAAAAATTCCACCAAAACTAAAACGAAAAAACAGTCTCATAGCCTGTATTGATGATCTGTTATTCATTTTTATTTATATACTTATTTTTTACTGCTTGCTAACAGTTTCGTTTGGAGGGCAATTTTCAGAAGCCTCATGTGCAACAATTGCTTGCCTTGTACTGGCCAGCAGATTCTTTCACAAATTAATTCACTTGTAACTGGAACACCTGATAAATTTTCAGATTCTTCTGATTTAGCCATATTCCACTCCACCCATAACATCATTAACAGTAAATGGGTTGATCTCACTTCTAACTTACTGGGTTTAAATTGTATCTTCTCTAAGGATAGAATTCTTGCACAGAGCAGAATATAGAGGACATATAGAGAAAATTGCCGTATGCAGTCTTCATGTTTTTTGTGGAATGCAACCTCCTGTTCTTTTATGAATGGGACAATGTGAAGATTTTACCATCAGTTTTCTGCAATATGAGTATGTTGCAGGGAACAATGAAAGTCCTGAAACCAGTTTTCCTAGCCCAAGCTTTCTTCTAATCAGAATGATTCTGGACTATGTACTTGTTCTATTCTCCATGTATTTAGAGGTTTTCTTCTTATAAAAAAAAAAGATGCGAGAGACAGAATTTCATTTTCTAGCTCCCTGTACTGCTATTTCATAGTTAACATAGCTATTTGATAATGAACACAAATCTTCACAGACAAAGAAGAAACTTTATTCATACTGTGGTTCAGAAAGCTTTTGATAATGTAGACCAAGTGTTTCAAGGCTGCAAGACTGCAGATGATAATTCTAGGTAAAAGGAAATCTTCAGAAATGCATGGAAAAGAGATGGCCTTTGAGGGTCTGCTGGAATCCCGTGCTGCTGCTTTGTCCTGCCCTAGATCTTATACACCACGGCCAGCTCTGCATAGAGATGGAGGCTTCACCTAAGCACTTGCTGTGTTCCATAGGATTTGGGCTGAGATTCAAAGAGATGGCAGTCTCATCTCATCTCACTTATTGTACTGCTAAGTATGTACCTGGAGTTCTGTAACAGAAAACAAACAGCTCCAAATGAATATTTTAGCAGCTAAAATATTGTGCTTGGCTGGCTGCATGAGCTCAAGTGAGAAGAGAAAAAATAACTTCTTTCTAGTTTATAACTGACTATTGAAGAATCTCAAACTGTGTGAAAGATTTTCTCATGTCCATTCCAACGTGAATTTTGTGCTGGATGTGTTGGGGGCTGGTTTTGATGTTCTTCCCAGAATTTTTGCTAAGATGTGCAAAGTCTGAGTAACTGCATATTGAAGTAGCATCTCAGGCAGATGTAGGTGATGCCAATCACTCACAATTTTCTGTATAGTAGTTGGCTCTTAATTCAGCCTTATGAAAAAGAGGAAGCCAACATTATTACAACACAGCAGATGAAAAATATTTTAATAAATCAGAGCAAGTCAAAATTCCCAGCATCAGAATTTAAAAGCAAACCTACCAGGGCTTGCTTTGGACAATTTAGAAATCAGAGCTATAAAATAGTCAAAGTAGAACATGAACCTCAGTTTTTTAAAGGAATATCTGTCAAATCTGAAATTCTTTGATCTACTGACATTCTCTATAGCCAGAACACAATCTTCCTTTTCCATTCATTAAAACTGCACTTTTATTGATGATGCTTAGTGACACTGCCCTTCTAAAGCAAGTACTTAAATTTCTTATGACTAGGATGGACAGCAGTGCCATCAAAAGATGCTGACCAGAAGATTTCAAACACCCCAGTGGGAGCTGAAGTCCATTCTCTAGAGGACTTTAAAAATACCTTTTTTTCCCCCCGCTAATAACTGTGTAGGCCACCTCAAAATTAGGGGCAGAGTAGCTGTGAAAGTTAAATGAAGTAAATTCCATCAAAGATCTTTAATACAAATATATATGTTTTGGATTAAAAGTAGCCCCTAATTTTTCAGTATCAACTTCAACTATACTGGATATTACAAGGTAAAATAATCCTGGCTTTACCCATTTAATTGCAGTAATTAAGTGTATCCTCCATGTAGGACTACTAAGATTTCCTTTAAGATTATCCTGATGAGAAAGATAAAGTTGTTTACTTCATGCATTGCTTTGTTAGGCAAAGTGCTGAGAAAATGTGTTTTGACTCATCTGAAAATATAAAATGAACAAGCAGAGATTCTCATGAAGACTCAGAGCTCTAGTAAAGTAAATAACACAGCCATAAATAGCTTAGGAAATGAAAGAAAATGCACCTGTGAAGTTTTTTAGTCCATGCAAGTGGGGAGGAATAGAGAGAACAGAATTTAATTACAGGTTTCTTCCTTTCATTGACAAGTAATCTGTCTAATCTTTTTATTTTAACTCTTGATATGAAGATTTTTAACACTGAGAATTCATTTTGTGTTTCTAATGTGGGTCTGAGAGTATTTAAAGATTATGCTAAACTTGCTTAATCCTTATCTTCCAACTGCTGCTCAATAATCAGTATGTGTATGTTAAGTATGAGTGCAGCTAAAAGAGGTATATCTATTAGCAGTACAATAATACAATATTATGTATGCTATGGATGTATACTATTCACAACGTGTAAATATAAGTAAATAAGCTGTTTGTTGTACCAAGTATATAAAAAGAAAACTGGCAAAGAATAACCTGCATTTCTAAAGACACAGAAGAAGATTTTGTATAATAATAATAATAATAATAATAATAATAATAATAAATGATAACAAAGTATAGATGGAAAAATTTATATCCACCACTTGAAGGTAGCTATTAAAATAGTAATAGCATCCTCAGGGGTATTGGCATCCACCTGTTTATCAGTATCCAATTTCTTATCTTAGAAATACTCTACAATCTAGCCACACTGTCCCACATACAGAAATTTTCTATCCAATTTCAATTACGAAAATCATTATAGCTGGATATTTAGCTTACAGAGTCCATAGGGTTTGTGAATAGCCTGAACTGTACATTTTCAGAGCCCTGAAAATGAACATTTATGTATCGACAATGTTTTTTCTGAATTGCCATGAAACCCACTACAGGCTTCACAGAAGCTACATCAGCAAAACCCATGGCTTTGCAAAAGCCATCAGAAATGTTCTGTTCTCAGTCAACACAGCATTAATGGAAGCAGGTTATGAATTAAAGACTTCCATACAAGACTATTATGATTTTTATATAGATCATCTCAGCATATATCAAGAAAGAATAGTAAAAGGTAAAACAACAGAACACTCCAAACTGAAAACACAGTCTTTTTCAAGTACTGCCATTTCACAGAATAAAACAATTTGCAGCATATATTCAAAACTAAACAGCAAATTTCATTAATATTGAGATTAGGCAGAGTGAGCTTTTAAATTATATTTGAAATAGGGTTGTTGCTGTTGAGAAAATATAAAAGCCCATACAAATGTATTTTCTTGTGAAAGACTAATATCTCTTGTTTGCATCACAGTGTAAATTAACATGTGAACTGACATTGAAAAATCAAAATCAGTTATTCATGGTTAATACCGTCTACTCAGGTTTTTTTTTTCCAACCTATTTACAAAGAAATTAGTGTTATTTGCTTATTAATGTAGTTATTAGCATTCTGTGTGTAGATTTATTGTCATTTACGCACCTTTGTAATCCTTTACACACACAGTATTCACACAAAGTTTTTATAGCTCTATAAAGTAAAGAAATTTCTAATTTTTTTGGTCATATTTTGCGACTTTTCAGTTTTAGCTCCCTAGGACATGTTTTCACTTTTTGGCAAACCATGCAAAACTTGGCAAACAAAAACAAATGTTAGCATACTTTTTTGTGTCTCATGCTTACAAAAAACCCCAGTCCCTGAAAAGGTCATGGCTAAAATGTAATCTCCCTGATAATAATAACAGCTCGTCAAAAATTATCCGATGGAATGAAGTTTCAGATGAACAGGACACGTTGTTGATTTTGGCATATTTATAGTCAAGTTCAATTAAATTAGTGAGAGCGCTGCACTGCACTCTTTTTCATTTAAACATCAGCAATAGTGTTAGGATGAATTGGTAAATACATTCATATTGCATTCACTAAATTTGGCCTTCTGCTTCTCTGGAAACATTTATCAATGTCTTGGTTTGTCATTCACTTTCCAAGCATCTCAGGACTGTTGCTTCTCTGGTTATTGCCTCCCCCCCTCCTCAGTGTTTGTGTCTCATGTGCTCTCAGGATGCTGCTGATGGAAATTAGCTGATACTCCTGTGTAGTACACCACTCCAAGTATTCTTCATGTCCTTTGCTCACCTTCTGAGGTGCGTGTATTGATTACACTGGTCTTTCTGTGACGTATCTCAATGCCTTAATCTCTTGTCCAGGTATGTTATTTCAAGCACGTGAAACTGTTACTTTGGTTAGCTTTACTTTAGCTTAACTAAAATATTCTTGAGCAGTCATGCTCTTTTACTATTCTCCCCATATTCCCACAGTGACTGTAAATCTCAGTATTTTACAGTACACAATAGGGTAAATTCTGAGTCCTGTGGGAGTTTATTTTGCAATTTCTGGTCCCAGACACTAAACATGGTCTAAATGACCTCAGATGATCCATTAATTCTCTTGAAAAGTTAAGAGCTATGGTGAAAGAGGGACTGAAGAAGTCAGCTCACTGATACTTTTGCCTGAGAGAACAAAGATATCAGCTGTACTTCTTTCAAGCATTTCAATTTTTCTTGGGGTGCACTATAACTTAGCTCTTAGGTTCGTGGATAGCTTTGCCTGTAGTTAACCAAGAAGCATCAAGTTCTTCCATACCTCATTTCAGAAATAGATACTATCTGAAATAAGTCTACACAACTACCATACATAGTTTTGTGCTGCTTCATTTTCTGATAAGGCTTTAAAGCATTAGAATTGTGTATCAACACACAACACAACTGTCTCCAGTAGCTCTGAATCGTCCGGAGGCTATCGCTCCCCCAGGTCCTTCCAGGGCATCAGGCAGCTGTCATCACTCAAAATATCATGGCTACAAGGGTGGCCCAAGGTGCATTCCTGGAAGCCTAGCAGCTTTGTCCCAGAGAAAGGATCTTTCTGGCCCTTGGCTGATTGAGAGTGAAACAGCGTGTTCCGTGGCAGTGAAAATGACAGTATGCCAGCTTCACAAAGCAGTTGCCAGGGTCTGTCAGAATCATTTGTTCTTGCCAAATGTGTGCACATGTTTCTGAAAGAAAATATTATCTGTATATCCAGCTCATGGAAAACCCTTTCTAATTTTTTTTTTTTGTTTGTGCTTATATTTAGAAAGGGAAAAAAGAAAGAGAAAACAAAACCAAACTACCATGATAAAACAGTGAGACTCTTTGTGCAAGATCCTATATATGAAAATTTTTGGGGGGGATTTGTTGGGATAGCTCAAATTTCAGCTTCTTTCCAAGTTCCTCACTGCTCTGCATTCTTGTTACTCCTCACATCCCAATACCAGTCTGAACACCGTTCTGAAAAGTGCACAGCTATTCTAGGCCCTGTATAAATCATACTGACAACTATTTAAAAAAATCCCAAGACAGAAAAGCAAAACCTCAGCAGCTTTTACTTCATGTCTCTTGGCCAAGTTACAGTAATTAAATCTTTTTTAGCTTGGTTTGCTTAGGAAATGAGGCTTATGTAATTACATTCATTGTCTATGTTTATGTGCATGTTATCTGGCCTTGCTGCAATAACATTTACACCCATTCCCCAATTTTATTGTAATTTGAGAGAAGAAAGTAAGCCTCAGATATTGTATATTCTTTAAAAAGAAGTTCTCATACAGGGGGCACATTTTGTTAAAATGCCCCTCAGGGAGGAAAAGGTTGCAGTCTTATTGAGGATCAGAGAAAGGCCACTCATACTCAAGCTATATGCCCCCGGGTTATCAGCCTGCTCCTATCCTGCAACCAAAAATGCTTCTGGACACTGCGCTACTCCAGTGGGTTGAGAGGATTTTTCCCACCAAAAAAAAAAGGAGGGGAGCCAAGCATCTGATCTTTAAAATAGGTATGAGGACTCATCCAATCCTAATGACACATGCATTGTGGAGATCAAAGTTTCCATTTTAAGTCTCAGCAGTCTCCTGACATTGTCTGTAATATACCATTTCCTGTGTGTTGCCTTCTTCACGTATTTCTCCAGCAGCACTACTTTATTTAGCATCCCTCCCAAAAGATCTTTCCCTTACTACCAGCCAGTGATTTAGCAGATGCCATATTTAATGGGCCTTAGACTGCTTGAATGGCTTTGCCCAAGGACACTGACAAGTAGACGATTTCATCCTTCTGCCTACCAGCAGACAAAAATCTGTCATCACAGAAGCTTTCTGTACACTGCTTTCTGCTTCTCAGCCAGCATGGATTTTTCAACTGCAATGGCTGGCTTTGCCATAGCATGCTGTTGTTTCATGCCAGTTACATTCATTTGAAGATGATTTGTAATGTGCCCAGATCACTGGTGACACCAAGTCTTCTCCAATCACATTACCTTAACCCTTTTGGCCTTCTATCTTTATATTAAATATTAGTCCTGAATTTTCTTTGTATCCTACGTCATTGCCTTCCCTCAAAAGTATTTTGGAACAGGTGGATGTTTTAATTATCTCCTTTTCCCCCAGCTGCCTCCTTCTTTTGATGGGTTAAAACCTCAGTGCAAGTGATCTTCATTCTGTTTGCCCGTTCACTGAGGACAGGTTGCTGAAGGTGCTGGAGGCAGCTGTGGCTTGACATGTCACCAGCATGGGAAGCCCAGCTCCAAAACATGCAGCCTGTGTTCCAGAGAGAGAAACCTCGGGATAAAGCCATTGAAATGCAAGGGGCTCAGATGGTTGGTCCAAGTCTTTAAGCCTTGTAAGATCTTTCCAAGGCTCTGGAACAGGCAAAAGGGTCAGAAGAAACTTAAACACTTCTGGCCCAAACAGAAGACTGCTGCTGACTTTGTCTGTCCTAGTGGTGCCTCTCCTTGCTTGCCAGGAGCAGGCTTTTAAAGCAAGGAAATCAAGATGACAAGAATCAATGCACAGGTGAAAGAGGAAAACAAGGAGAGCCCTACAGCCCAAAATATGTTCTTTGACTTATACTAATGCAAGACAGAATGACCAGAACTGTACAAGCATGGGCACAGAGGGCAGCATTCTTCTCTTTGAAAGGGAACTCTACTAAGAAAGGAACAAGATAAAGTTCCAGCTGGAATCTAAATATGCTAAAAATCTGTGACCACCTATTACAAGATTTCTGGATCAAGAAAACATTAAATTATGGGAAGGTAAGAGCTCCCTTTCTTGAATGATAGGCCAGGAGCTCTTCATTCTCAGTCCTAGTAACAAGAAAAATACCCTCTCTCAGCTGAATAAAGGGGAAGTAGCTCCACCACCCACTCATTACAGCAGCATATCTCATTGTAAAAAACACCCTCTCCAGATTGTCCAGTTTCTTGTTTTCTTTGAAAGGGGTTAGTGAAGCCCAGGGCTGTCTGCATGGTGTCCCTATACCTTTCACAAAAAGGTCCCCACACCTTGCACAGAAATTACATGACCTGTAATGAAGCCATCTACGTGACAACACCCTCTCCTTTCTGCAAAAAGTCTCCCATGTCAGCTAACTTGGCAGCCTAAATAAACACACGCACAGAATAATAACTGTCCTGGCTTTTCAGCTGGCTTGGCGAGAGAAACTTTCAAAGGAAGCAAACGACAGTCACACAGCAAAGCAGACAATGTGGCAGCTCTCCAGCATTGGAGTAACCCTCGTCTTGCCGGCAAGGTTCAGTGGATTTCCGCAAATGAGGTTGTGTGTTAGGTAAGAAGTGAAACAAGGGCTGAAGTTCACACTCACTACTAGCAGCAGTTAGGCAAATTTCATTGGCATATGAAGCCAGTTGCTCCACCTCAGAAAACATGGAGCTTTTCCACAAGAGGCCAGGGTGAAAAAGTATTGTCTCCTGAAAGCACCACCTCCACTTTACATTTCTCTTTCTTATTTTTTCTCTAAGCAATAGACATATATACCTTACAGTGACTCACCCTTCAGTTCACCACCCCCATGTCTGGGTGCAAAGAATCAGAAAAGTGACATGCTGGGGAATGGGGTGAGAGAGATAAATTGCTTCTGCCTTCTGCTGTGCAGTGGTAGAGAGAAGGTGGGATGCTCACTATGCTTCATTTACCTTATTGAGAACATAAGTGTGATGCCCTGTATTTTGAGTGTTTATTGTTGCTTTTATAAAATTGCAGTCTCTTCCTCTCCTCCAGATCCTCTATATACACTGCCATTTGCTCTGCAGTGCTTCCTTTTGTGATGTTTAACTATATTGAGCCTCAAAGCCATAGTATTATTAAGAGAAAAGTGTATGTTTCTCATGTTTCCAGAAATGCTGATTAGCATGTCAGAGACACTAAATTAGCTGCAGTGCTCCTCGCTTAGGAACACAATGCCACCTATGAGAGGACACTGTGCAAATGTCCTCCCTCTACATGAAAAGACAGTCATAGCTTTTTTTTTTTTTTTTTCCTGGTGATGCAGGTGCTTCAGGTGGCTGGAGACCACTTAATCTGCTTCTCTTGAAAAAGTCTCATCCAGTCTCTGGAGAATTACTTTCGGTCTATATTTATCCTTACTTTTTGATGAGATTAAGATATTGGTGAGAGCCATTTAAAGGAGTTTATAATGGCGACAGATGATCTGAAGAGATCATTTTGTAAGGCATGTTTCCTTTATAACTGCACAGAATCCAAGATAATTTTAAGAGTTAAAATTTCCATTTTCAGACCCAGCATCTTATAATGAGCTGGCACCTGCTGCTCATCTGTGTTATAATGAAGCCAAGCAATGCCCTTCTAAACTGAATTTTAAAACTGATTTATGATATATGGAAAGGTAGGTGTTGTTGCTGCTGCATAGACTGCCTAACAGGTTGCTTCAGCTAAGTGCTGTGTGTAAGCCTAATATGAAGTACATTTTAACTGCAAAATGGACCTCAAAGTCTAACCCTTAATGTAGACTGCTTATAGCAGAGTTTCTATAAAACATGAGGAGAAAAGGACTGAAGGGGGAAATTCCTTCCAGTCAGCTAAATACTGCTAGTTTTTCAATTAAAACTCCATTTAAAACAGTGATGTAGTTCCCCCATCCTTTTGGCTGAGGAGGCAGCCACATGTACTTCTGATTAAAATCTGCTGTTTTCTGACACACCAGCTATGTTGGTGGGTGAGTAAAGCACTCGCCCCCTCCCTGTCCCTGGGGCAGAATACAGAAATGTGGCTGTGCTGACTTTGCTCTTGCTCTTCCTATCCCTTCTTCCCTCCTTGCGCAGGCAACTTGCCCAGGGAGCCCGACATCAATCTCAATTTAGATTACCATGCAAATCACTCAGCCTCCATTTCCAGGGGCTGCAATAGGTTCCCTATGTAGATACAGATGCTTGATGCAGAGGAAGCCCACATGCTCATCAAAAGTACACCATCATGATCCTGATGATTGCTGAAATGTAAAAAAATGCAGCTGAAGTTAAAGACTATGGTAGCTGACATTTATAACATGCACGGCAAGAGCACAGGCTTCAGAATTCTCTTCCATAGCTTTATGACATGAATGTTACCAAGAGAAGGGACTCAGCAGAACAACAGTACTGAGATATACCTCATACCAAAACAGCACAGCACCAGCAAACCCACAGGCTACCATGACTGACCTCTCTAATCATTTTTCTATATACTTATGTCCTTCAACTATACATGATTATTTAGTTTTTTGCCTTAATTTGCATCTCACTAGATACAAATCTGGCCTAATGTGTTTTAAATAATAATAAAATACACCACTTTAGTAAATCTTCAAGATGTAGTACTTTGATAAAACAAATGGATTACTATTCTGAGTCAAAACAATGCTCCTTTCTGTATTTCTTTTCCATCTTGTTTTGAACATGTGAAGTGGCAATGTAGACGCATGGTGCTAAATTCAGAAACTCCATTAAATTTGAAGGATTTCCCATTGCTTACATAACAGCTGGTTACAATGAGATGTCAGATATTGTTTGAAATAAATAACCTGGCATTATGACTTGGTGTGATTCAAGACATTAAAGTTTCTAGGTGATTTGGGGAGACTTCTTTTTTCCTCCTTGCAATATGTCATTGGATTAAGAACTTTTGAGAAGAAAGCACACTTCTGTAATGGCGAAGCAGATGTTTGGGGGGCTTATATAACATATATAGCTCAAGGTCTGATTTTGCTTGAGTTTTCTCATATCTAGTGGTACGTGCTGTCTCACAGGCTAGATATCTCATGACTAGTTACTGATGAGACTTCCCCAAGCCTGGGAGCCACGTGACAGAATGCCTGTTAAAAATGCTGTTAAGGCAGGGCTAGACATGATTATCCGTGAGACAGAATGGCTTTTATCCAAGACAGCATAAATCCTATTCAGCTCCAATGTGTCTTTCCAAGTTTTCACATTCTTATGCTCCTCCCCCAAAGAACAGATCTCACTGAGGTTGCTGTTCAGCCACAGGGACTTATGCAGCTATTCCAGACCTTTTCCTTTAGGAGACTCAGGTGTGCAGCAGAAATGGAAGGTACTTGAAATCTTTGTTGCCAGGTGTTTTAATTCTATCTCACACCTACCCTACAACTCAGTGATGATAATCTAAAACATCTCACTTACCAGGAGCTTACTTGGTATCTGTGATTCCTTGCAATAACTCATAATTGGCTGGTAGAACCTTGTCACCTCTTTGGTGCTGACCAGTGTAATGCACACTGTGTGCAAGGCTCTGAATTATTACAACAGCTTTCCAGGGTCTAAATTAAAGCTGCAACAACACTAGGGGTTCATTGAAAACCCAGCCCTCCAAGGGGCTGCAGCACGCAGAAAATAAATTGCAATCAAATGAAATATTAGAATCTCAAGAATGGGAAAGTCATCCTAAAAATTTAGTGATTCCATTACTGTCACCTAAAACAAGGTGCTCCTCTCCAGATGTCCTTTTTAAAAAAGCTGGAGAAGAGGGGGAGCTGAGAGGTAAACAGTGGGAATGGCTGGATTCAGAAATCACATTTGTGTGAAGAGAAATTGAAAAGTTTGGGACAGTTTATTTTAGGAAAAATGACAAAGAGGTGTTGACAAAGGGTTTCAAAATAATGCATGACAATAAGAAGGTGGCATGAATGTTTCTACATGTGTCTCCACAGAATATAAAAAGGAAAGAGCTTGCTATTAAATTCAGAGGGCAGAAAATTAAAAAAAGGTAGAATCATTTTTCAATGAAGTAAACAATTGGACAATAAAATTTATGGCCCATTGATGGTTGTTATCAAAGCTATCACTACAAAAACCTCCCAAAACATTAAACAAGCCTACAGTTAAGACACCAGGATGTACACATTAAAAGTTTAAAAAACTAAATAGGAATTGGGAAAGAGAGAAACCCTCATCTCCTTTCATGACATCTCAGCCTGTACATAAGAGTATTGGAAAGAAAGGCCTTAGAATCTTAGGAGGAGTAATGGGGTCAACTACAGAGAGAGGAAGCAGAAGGGCTACCGTATCTGCTGCCTGGAAATCTGCCAGTATTGATGGGTACAAGGTCTTCTCCTCCTCGCCAGACTGCCAATTTTAACAGTGCTTTTCAGCTAGAGATTGAATAAAACAGCAACAATCGATAGGCTTGTCCTTTTGTCACCTGGTTAGCCTCTGATATGTCTCTGGCTGCTGGATTATTAGTCTGGGGAAGATAGAGTTGCTGGACCTAGCAGTGCTCACTAGCTCTGGAAATGATACATACACAGGACCAGCTGCCAAAGAGCCAGCCTGGCTCTCAGCACAGCCTGCTTTAGAGGCACCTAGGAGCCCAGAGCAAAGGGGCACAGGGAGCCCTCTGGAAGCCCTGGGCAGTGGAACATAAGGGGATCACAGTGTTTAAGCCTGCTGAAGGGATTGCACTGCCACAACAATCCTGCCTGGTAGCCCAAACCTTCTGAGGGGCAAAGATTGCTGTCGAGATCTGTTGTGTTTCAGTAGCAGCAACAACCAATAGATGTTCACCACCTTTCAGGACTCATCAGAAGCAGTAATTTAAGGCAAAAGCAAGACAAAGAGCCAGCGCAGATCATCTTGTGGTCTGATCAAGGTTTTGGTCCAATTCACACATGTGCAGGATCCACAAACCTCACACAGACACCTCCTCAAAATATCAAAATAATTTAATTTTACCTTGCAGAGTTTTGCAGAAACTTCAGATATGATGTCTTGCAAGAGCATGATGCTGAACTAGATTTAGGGTCCAGTTTGATCTAGCAATGTTTATGTTTTTACTAACAGAGCACTTATGTTAATAAAATGCTCCATTTCTGCTGTCCTGGCACACTCATCAGGCATGAGCCAAAATAATTTCTGTCTTTGCAGCATTAAATAGAGTTAAAAGGTGAGTCCTTTTCCAAAATAGCTTGGAGACATGTTCATTCTTTTAGTGTTCTTCACACTTTGCTGATAATGCATTTCTTGTTTATGTCTGGGAAACAAATAAACTCCCTTTGGTCATCAGTCTTAGATGCTGCTACACTACTGCTGATCTCTCTGCCCTGGATGCCATTCCAGCAGCTATGTTGTAAACCATTTCATTGCCTCAGGACCTTATATTTGCAAGGTCAATTGCTGCTGAAATGATGATTACTCTACAGCTGCTGTGTATAAAGAGGGTGACAATCACAGCGCCCTTGAGCATTGACTGTAGGAGGTGGCTACAATCCCATTTCCTGCGCCAGACAAAACTATAGTTAACCAATGTACTGTTCACTGGTATGGTCCCAGAGAGGGAAAAACTGAACATCTGTCCTGTGGTTTCATCTCTGGTATTAATATTAAACAAAAAATGTATCCAGAAAAGATCTTTAAAACGAAATCTTTCACAGACATAATGTCGATTCTGGCTTATTCATTTACTTTTTCTTATTAAATTCAAATAAAAATCCTCTTACTGCACATTTTCATATCTGCAGCTGGAAACCAAGGCTGAATTCCTTATCTACTATGGAAGAATGGAGTCTAATTTCTGCTTTATAAATATAAAGCTGCACAAAAGAGAGCAATAAGGCTTCAAAATTTCGCAAGGTAACTGCAGTACTGGACTGACACTGTCGCCTGTTCTGGTCATGTCCACCACAAACTGGCTTTTAGCCCTGGTGACATGGGAAGACAGCCAGGGTCCTACTCCCTCTTCTGGACACAGACCAGCAAGTGAAGCAACATGGAGGAGAAACAACACCCTGCCGATCATCCCACAAGACCAACAGCAGACTCAGAAGGACTGAGGGCTCTGGTGCATTGAGCTGCATTTGCTACTTTGAACTGCTTGTCCCAATGGATTTCTGAATGTACTGCTGCATGTTTGAGATGATCCTTCAAAATGTTCATGTTGTTAGGGTAAGCTTGTTTTAAGGTCAATACATTATCCCAGTCTCTAGATATTAAAGCTCAAAGCCTTGAATATGTTGGTTTCTTTGGCTATTGTAAAATTCACAAACACTTCTGTCTGTACATGACCTGAAAATCAGCTTAATGGGCAAAGGGCAATAGCATCACCCTTGTTCCTCAGTGATACTGCTATCCTTCTTTACAGAGAGAACAGCATTTTTTTTTGTGCTCAAGATATCTCAAAATGCAATGGATATCTCAGTCAGGGAAGCTTAGGCTTTTGCAAGACTTTTCAATTATTATGCCTGAGGAATTTACATGACGGTAACACATAGTTGATTAAACTTTACTTGTAAGAAATAAAATAAGTAATTATGTTATCAATCACATAACACAGGACATATAACATATCTGGTTAAACTGAAGATGGAGGCTCCTCTGCAATTTGGCATTGCTTGCTGACTTATTTTTTTCTAAACAAATGCGGGCATTAAACAATAAAGGGCAAATTTTTCCTCATCAAATTGCTTTCTAGCTGTTTCTTTAATAATCCACCTAAATTGCTAAGAAACTAGAGAGCCAAACCCAGGTGTCAGGTTCCACTAGTCCTGGAGGTAGGGCCATGCATGAAACAAGTGTTTCACTGCCTCTTCCGTGCTGGTGCTTGGAGCACAAAGGGACTACAGCACTTGAGCAGACCCAGGAACATCCAAGCTCCGTCTAGGATATCGTGCCAGACACCTAGCTAAATTACGTTATTTACTCCAGTGGCTAAATACTTTAGGACACAGCCCAATTTCTAGTCATAGCAATGTGAAAAGGCCTTGAGACATTCCTGAGAGGTAAGGAAGTCCTGCTAGCTCTGGTGTTCACCAGTCAGGGGCTGGTGTTTTACAGACTGCTTCCACATACCAGAGGTTATGGAAAGGGTTCAGTTACTGCTACTGTCTTTTCGCAGGGTTAACTGTGAGATTTCCTCTCAGAGCTCCTTTTCCCTGAGTGTTTCCTGGGAAGACAAAACAAAATGTACGCTTGGGTTCAGAAGGAACCAAAAGCAGATAAAATGTAAGGGCCACTCTTGGAATTTCATGAGAGATCTTTGAATGTGTGGGATGCCAATGAAAGCAAGTGGCACCTGGCCTGCTTCTCCCTCTGTGACAATTTCAGAGCAAAGGGATACAGTAACAATGAAAAGATATTGATAGCTTTTCCTCAGTAATGAATTAAAAGTTTACAGAACACAGCAGGGAGCCTGGCATAACAACATTGCATTTCTTGAGAAACATGGTTATTACAAACGTATTAAATTATTTTTTAATCAAATATTTCATACACTGAAACACGCAAAGCAGCTGCAGAAAAAAAATCAAATTCTAATTCTTTCTTTGAACCCTGGTGATAAATGGTTTCCTTCACATTCCAGGAGATAGATAAATGTAAAGACAGGCTTGCATGCAGCCTTGATTTCTGCTATCCCTCCAACTAGGGCTCAGGAATGCCATAGTGAAGATAAAATTCAATTTCCACGAGAGGATTGGATGACTCTGGGAATTGATGATGACACAGAGAGCCTTTTGCCTTTGTAAGTCGCTGGTTCAAATAGAGGTCAAGCTGTGACTGAACTTTGCTCCTCTGTGATGGTGGTTGGGTATATGGGCCGTGACATGAATCAGCCCTTCCCAGCTGCTTTCTGCATCCTTGCAGCTGGCACAGTCCCAGCTATTTCATTTGCCAGATACTGCAAGGCTATGGAGACAGTGGTGGCAATCAAGAGGTCAATGACTTCTTTGTCATTGCTGGATTTTTGGTCTTCTTCCTTCTGACCAAAGTGGAAGTTATACACTTGGCAGCATAACAAAACTACACTGCTCATATTATACTATTTCTATGGCTGGCAGAGGACTTAACTCTCCACTGCTGTCAGCTGAATAGCTTCCAGAAAGACTAAAAATAAACTTAAAACCAATGCCCTTTCCTCCTCCCCATACACAGTATATTTCCACACATACTGAAACCCCCAACCCAAACCATGGGTAAAGATACTTCTACCTCCTTGTATACGAGCTGGTCTTTGAAAGACTATCAATCACTTCAGTGATTGATAGATTATTTGCCACGGAACTGACACAGGAGGGGAAAAATAAGTCTATTATTTGAAAGTCAGAAGGAAGATATGGTGTTGAAAAGGCTTTTCTCAACTGCACTGCTATCAATCTGAAAAAACCTGACCTTCACAAATTCTATAAATTTATATTTTTATGCCATGGATAGGCATCATATTAAAGGCTTGAGAATTGCAGAATCTGTACTGGATGTGCTATTCATAAAAGGAAAATAAAACATCATATGTATTTAAATGTGTCTTCTTAAGGAGACAAAATGAGATTTGACTCTAAAAGAAAAGGCAGAAGTAAAGGAAAGATGATGTACATCCTCATCTCCCTTCACCTTTATCAGCCCTCACCTTGAGCTGAACCTGTCATCCTGCAGAACCTGCTGCCCTCAGTTACCATCTCACTGAGTGTATCCACAACACCTTAGTGTGGAAGGTTCTTACTACCTAAAATGCTTTTCACATTCTTTACAAGATCACCAAACTATAGCTCTCTGTGGTGCTATAACTCTGCATAGATCAACATGAAGTCAAAGTCATATTGCCATGCCCTTAAATTTACAGTTGTCAATAACACTGGCTATATCAATGATTGGCTTTTTGTTTCTTTTGGACCATGTCAGCATTTCATTCTTCTGTTATCTTATCAGCATGACACATCATCAGCTGATACAACTACAACAACATCATTAAAACTGTAGTTCTGGCAATTGAAATTGCCTGAAACACAGCAATGCAGTAATTTTCTACATCTCCTGCTGTCTACAGATACAAATCACCTACTCTGTTTAGAAGAAAAAAATTAAAGGGCATTTGGTGTTTCTTTGGATAAACTTAATTTTGCATAGAAATACCAAAACATTAAATAAGAACAGTTGGAACTGGTGTCACAGGTTTTAGAGAGACCAAACCTACTACGGATTTCCAGGAGGAAAAGGTTATAGTAAATAAGAAATACTTGGAAACTTACTACCATCTGTAGAAAAATTATGCTTATTTTTCAGGATATGTTATCTAAAAATAATTTCCACAGCAACTACATTTAGGTTTAGGGTGTTTCTTAGTTTTAATGCAAAGCAAATATACAGAAAGGCCCTCAAAAGATCCAGGAAAATTATTTTTGTTGGGTTTTTTCTAAATTTGTAATTCACTGAAATCTTTTTTGAAAGAAAAAAATCATGTAAACATGATTGCTTTTAAATCCAATAATTTTGATCAGTTCTTTTCCTAAATTAATTAAAAATAAAGATAAAAACAAAATGGTCACTTGGTAAAGTATATGCAACCGTATAGTCCCCAGAAAGGACAAACTTCAGCATATCCCTAATTTTCAGTGGATGAGGTCCCTGGAGTACCTCTAGTTTAATCAGAAGTGCAAAAGGCTTTGGAACACATTTGGCTGGGTCACAAAGCAATATTCAGGTGGAAGAGATTTTGCAAAGTTTCAGCTGTGGAATAATTAAAGCTAGAACTTTTCCTCGGAAAATGTAAGACCAGCTTCAGCAGGATGTGGTCTTTCCCAAAACACAGATCTTAGTGGAATCACTGATCAGAGTTGTCACTGAACTGATGACACTCACAATGCTTCCTGCATATAAACAACTGCAAGTTCACTTGTAAGAGTAAATATTAATTATGGAAATTTATATAAATATGTGAGAAACATATTAACATATTTTAATGTGTTATTATTAATAAGTTATTCCTGATTATCAGAAAACTGTAAGCCTAATGACATGAACCAGTACATTTAATCACCATTTCACAACAAAGCAGAAAACAGGTTTGAGATATATTTCCAAAGGTTTTCTTCCATGATTTTTCTAACAAAATCTGTTTCCTTCCCAGAGATACAAACATGACTTACATCTTTGTATTCAAATACAGTTTATATAACAATAAAAGCTTAATGTCAATGCACATGCGAACTGACAGGGTTGCAGCTGAGATATTAGATTTCTCACTTATTTGATTTTCAGGTGTTCAATTGCAAAGAAAGAGCAATGTTTAACTGGCTATGTACAAAAAAAGAGATGTGCAGTTAGTTTCACCTAAGTAAAAGTTCTCTTTTATGTACAATTAGCACAAAGGTGGTTTCATTAACTATTACTAGTGGCATACTGATAAAAACAGAAATATATGAATGGTTTTTAAACGCAAAAGCCATGTTGAAATATAGGGAACCTTTTTTACATTAGTCATCATGGTCCCAGTTATTCAGTGATGTACTCAAAAATATACAAAAAAAATGCCCACTCTATAACTTGAAAGTGCCAATGTGAGTCTTTAGTTCAACAGCTAACAGCTTAGTTCATGGTTCTAGATCTCCTATCAAATGATTTAATCTAATTTTGTTGACAGGTATCCATTTTCATGATCTGCTGTCCAAACAGCTAATACCACTTACTGATGTTTTTCCTGCTGAACTATCCAAAATTATAATGAATGTAAATAAATTCTGTATTATTGATACAAATGCTGGGGCAAATTTGCTGTATAAGTGCAGAGTACCTTAAAGGACAGCAGCAGACTCGAAGCACGCAGCTGATGCCAGTTGTGTAATGTGTGGTGATATTAATGCAGGGTAATTAATATCTGTGTGTTAACACCGGATTTTACTAGGTAAATAAATGCCTTCCTTCACTCTAACAGTAGAGTTTGTCCTTAACTCCATGCCACACAGATACAGATTTGGAGCTTAGTGCTCCTGGAACGCTGACCATTACCCTACGCTGTTCCTGGTGAGCAATGATTGGCTTTGAAAGTAGTTCCCTTGATTAGGACAGATCAAGAAGATCCAGCCTGTAGTGTCTTGACTGTTTGAACCTTAGCATTCATTTTCCATTGTTCAGAATTGCCCTGCAATGGAAGGAGGAGCTGTTATTAAGACTGTGCGTTCCCTGGTTCTCTGAACGTGTAGGCTGTGAGCTGTGTGGAGTGACGGCAGCACTGTCTGGCCTGTTACAGCCCAGCAAGGACCAGCGCCTCCATCCAGTGTAAGCCGCAGGTGAAAAACTTTCACCACATCTTTACTGCAGCCCCTGGGTAATTACACTGGTGTATTGGGCCACGAATTGCTCAAGGACATCTTGAACCTTTGAAAGTAAACAACTAATTGATTATTCAGTGAATAAATAGAATAATAATTGAATAAATAGAATTAATTAACTGAATTAATTATCTTTCATTTAAGATGTATATTCACCTTCAAAAGCATCTGGGCTCATGCAAATATTCCTCATTGCAGAAAACTTTGAAAGTTTTAAAAGTTTTAAAAGTAAAACATTTTGATTGAAGACAAAGTGATTGGTACTCTTTTATTTGTTGTTGGGGATTATAATAACAAAGACTTTTTGAAGAGTAGGAAACCACATAACGTTAGGAAATTATGTTAAAATAAAGATAATAAAACAACTTTGTCCTCTGTGCAGACAGACATACTACCTAAAAAACTTTCTGCCACTACCTTTTCCCTGTTTTTTGTTTGCTTGTTTGTTTTTCTTTTCATGACTGCACCTCAGAAAAGATAAAAGTTTGTCTTTTTTCAGCAATAGAGACCAGGTGGTACAATATCTTCAAAAATAAAAAAATATCTTTTCATCCGGTACAAGAAAGCATCCAAAACCACTTTGCAGTTTCTCTAAAGCTGCCAATATCCAGTGACATTTTTACCTCACATGAATTTCTTGGCCTTATTTAGGAAAGTGTTAAAATGCTGTTTATTAGTGAAATCTGCGAATGGGCATCACTCAGTCCAATGAAACATTAATTATAAATACATCTTCTGCCAGATCTAAGTACTGGATGTTTATGAAATTTAGTTGTGCATGTAGGGCAAAGACTGTAAAGCATAAAACTAGTCATTAACTTGAATAGCATGTACTTCTCTCATGTATTTCATAACATTTTTCAATTAATTGAATTCTCTTCTTATGAAGTGAATGATCTCTGTGGAATCTGATTCCTTCACCACCCATTTTTCTTTCCTCTATCTTCAGGTCTTGTATACTTCTTTTGCATATTAAAATCCCACTTTTCTTCAGAATATTTAGGTATTTATGTAGTTATGCCATGTACTTTCAATGTTATTGTGACTTAAAAATTAAGTTTTGTACTTCAGAGCCACTGAAAGGTTGTGTTAGTTCAGATAAACCAAAACTGTGACTTAGATGAAGAATCAGGCTTGTTATCTAAAATAAGATTTCCCAAAACAATTGTTCTGAAGTTAAGCTAATATTTAAACCTTGGGGAGAAAGAAAGTATCATTATGTCTATCTCTTTATTTTACAGTTTATGCTTTTTCCCACCTTCTGGTCTCCAGCTAGGATCATGAAGGCAAAAAGGCAGTGAAAAAAAGCTGTTCTAACACCACCTGCTCAGCAGCAGAAACCAACAATGCTCACAGCACAAGCACAGCTGCTGCTGTAAGAGTTTCAGCACACGTTTACATATTGATGAGTGTGAGGTCTGGGGTACTCTCACTTTATAATAACTTGAAAAATTATAGTAAAGCTCTCCAGTTGCTCTCTCAATGAATATAGTCTACATATGGAGCCAGCCCTATGCTGTCAGGGAACATGTAACTTGTACCTAACTTCTCAAATCAGTAATAATTTGTCCTGATTTAATCCGGGCTCATTGGGCAAGCTCAAGACAATGCCAAGGAATTGCCAAAAGGACCAGAGGTAAGAAACATGTCCAAGTTTTTAATACTTTTATTTAGATGTTTATGTATCTCCAGCTAGTTAGATTTCTTTTGTAATCCTTCAAAGCCTATGTCTGTCTGAATGAACTGGCATGAAGGCTTAAGCTGTGAGAATGTTAGCAAGCTTTTAACAATGGAGGAGTTAGGCATGGAAGAGCAGCAGTGGCCCCAGAACCTTTCTTCTGTTCAGCAATCACAGACAGACAAACTGTTTCCAGGGCACCAGCCAGAGGTGATTGTAACGCCAGTGCTGGAAGTAATTTAGTTCCAAGAAAATTCTAAAAGTAACCAAATGCAACAAAACTTGACCAAGATGTTGGTGTCTGGAGAGTGTCCAAGTGGCTGGGCTCCTGTGGTAAATTCACAAATTGGGTTGAATATTTTTCTAAAGTAAAATATTTCAAATAACAGTGTTGCCTCATACCAGCCTTTTTCACTCATTCACCACCCTAAACATGCACTGGTTTGTAGGTGTCCATTTTGGCTCCCAATTGCTCCCACACACAGATGCAAGGTGCAGTGTGATTTGCAGTGCTGGAGCTCCAAGGGCACCACCCCCACTAAAACTGCTCATGTTGCAGGACGTTTCATAGGCAGTGATGCGAGGAAGTTCAGGGAGCTGTAGTGTTCCAATACAGGTATGTCCTTGTGAAGCTCTGTTTGAAAGACTACAACTCCCAGAATATTCCACTTTTTCATTAACTGCTGCAGAGACTTTTGTAAGATGACACCTGCTGCAGGAGAAAAAGAATTAAATAATGCCAGGAACCAACTGTTAGTGGTAAGAAGAAATTAGGAAAGCGTACTTCTAAACTGGTACTCCAGAATCCGTGTTGGGTTGGTTTTAGGTGGCTTGAGAAGCTGAGATACAGAGGACTTCATACAAAGAGAAAACCAGTCATACAAAAACTATATTTGTACTTTATGGAATGTCCTTTTCAAAGTTCCAGCTTAGCACTGAATCGGGTGCTTTGGATCTGACCTGAAGTTGAACTCTGAAAAACCACCCCAGAAGGCAATATTTGGGGCAGACATAAACAGAGTCTGAATGGGAGAGCTCAGCAACTCTAGGGACTTGGGGATTTACTTCTCATCCTGGCAGGTATTCAGCAACAGGAGAACCCCCTGTCCCATAAAAATACACATATAACATCTTTTTATTTAAATATATTTATACATAATTTGGTTTTACCAAATCTCAAAAATCATTTATGCAGTGCAGTTAATGGTGCACTTGAAAGGGGGCTAAGGAATTGCATAAACTTCCAGACCTGATCCCCAAATATTCCTACATGATTATTTTTGCAGCTGTGAATTTTTATTAATGCAAAAATAATTCATTGAGGATTAGCTTTCAGCACCTGTTAAAAGTTTCTCTATCTCTCAATTTCTTACCTAAAGTGAGTGCTCCCAGGGAACAGCATGTCTAGACCACTTCAAATAATTTCCTGGGCCAGGTACTCTGAAGACTGAAAATAATCTGTGCCACAACAGAGTAAAACACCCGAGGACCCATGCTCTAATGCTTTTCTTCAACATCCCTTAGAGAATTCTGAAAACAGCACATAAAAAAATGGAAGCTGACACATATTATAAGGCCATGAAGTACATTCTTTCAAACTGGGAATGCCTCTAGCCTCATACCTTGTTCAGTATTTAACCTAGGACAGAGGTACTTTCTCGATATGCATGCCAGGCATACTGAGTTTTCTACAACTTTTAGTTTCACCAGAGTTTCACCCCAGGCCCCAGAGTTTCAGTGTGCATCCCGGACATTAACACCCTCCTGAAGATGAAGTTCCTTTGTTTGCTTTGTTACAGAGCAGCCTCCTGTCCTCTCCGGAATGCTGTAACCTGCAAAGTCTGTGTCAGTGGCACGGTGGTAATGAGAGTGGCCAACTGTCCGTGTCAGCCAAGGACATGACGGGCGGAGTCTGGAGCAGTGTGTTTGTGTCTAGGTTGTTGTTCTGTTCCACCTACAGCATTGCTGGGGGGTAGAAGTAAGGGACTCTTACTTCCAAGGAGAAGGGGGTATGGCTTCAGGTGGAGGAAAAAGGTGATGTGTGAGGGGTCCACAGCCATTTTTGTCCTTTCCCAGGGGAGAGGGCGGAGAGTGCGGAGAGCAGAGTGGTGGGGTGGTGCTGATCCTGACCAGAGGTTTTGTCCGTCATTGGTTTTTACGTTGTCTCGGTCTTAATGTGGAGAGAGCAGTGGGGTAGTGCCGGCTGCAGGTGTGTCATGTCGGATTCAGCAAGCATTTCGCATGTAATCACCCTCTTTTATGTGCTGTTATTACTATTGTTGCTGCTACTGTCCATCTCCTTATCTCATTGCTGTTTCCAGAAAATTATTGTCTCAACTTGTAACCTTTTCCTTTTGTCTCTTCCTTTCACCAGAGGGATGGGAGGAGGGGAGTGGCTCCATGGAGCTTAACTTCCATCTGAGCTAAAACCACGACACCAATCCATGAATTTTTTGTTTACTCTTGACTTCAACTGACCGAGAAAAATATACACTAGATGACGAGATTATCATAACTATAGGCATTCAGAGAATGATGTGTTATTTGCATTTTCAATCTGGAAGAACATCTGGGAAGTCAGAGATGAAATACTTTACGGATTACCATGCTCTATACATAATTGCAAAGTCTATAGTGTTACAGGCTATGTACTAAGGTCTTTAGCCTATAATTCAATTATGCTGTGAATGCTTGGCCTGTAGTAAGGGACTCCTGCAACTGCAGAGAGGGTTTTCCAAGCATGCAAAGGAATGAGCGTGCTTCTGCACATCACTTAGAGGTGTGGTGTATCTTCCTCAATACTATCAGAACCCCTCTTTCAATAGCTTTCTTCTACAGAGGAAATTATAATGAATACTTTCATCTTCTTCCTTCTCCCCTCATTAGGTTTGATACCTGTACCTTGTGGAAGCAGAGAGGCGGCTGTTCCCACTTTGTCTTGAAAACCAGAGCTACAGCTTTACCTTAATCAAGATTTCACAATCTAACAAAGATTTATGCTTTTCATTCCGTGATCTACCTCTTCCCTGGAACTTAGCTGGAATTGGTCTGGGTGAAAACAGAAGAGAAATCTGAGCTTTTACTCTTTTAAATGTGCCAAACTTTAAAGCTAATAATCAGTGAAAACAGCAGAGGAGCATTTCATATTTTAGGATTAAGGATTCCACCTTTTGATCTCACTACAAAGCAGGAGAAAACTCTGTGTGTGTGTGTGTTACAGTCTGTTGGTGAAGGACGTGGATAGTTCAGGGTTTCTGACTGGAAACCCCAAGGAAAATATATAGAGACTTTAACTATGAGCAAGCAGAAAAGACCTTAATGTGAATCCTGAGCTTATCTATATGATGGGAGATTAACTTTTAATTACTTAACTTCTCTACATTTTTTTTGTATTTACATAATTTTACCAAAACCGGAGGCACCTTAATCTTTTTGCTGGCATCCTTTCAGTGTAAGCTCATCTTTTGAAAAAAATCCAAATGCAGATCAGCTAGGACATCTTTAGTTCCCCTATACATTATAGAAAGGATAGAAAATAATTTTGATGTGGGTCTGTGTGTCTGCTTTCAGAATATGGTCTTCAGAAAGGAATTATCAATTTTTTCCCTTTTAAAAATATGAAAGAAAACATATGATAGTGTAAATTCTAGGATGTCCAGATTTAATATTATTCTGATTCATCTGCCTTGATTTAGATATCCAAAACTGAGAGAGTTTATAATCTCAGTTTATAATCTCAGTTTATAATCTGAGACTATCCAGACAATATTTCTGTCAACAGAACATGTGTTTTACACTGGAATCCAGTAGATTCTAAGAGTTTTCTAACATGAATTCCATTAATCACATTCTGGAGATGCTTATTTTCCTCTATTTATGAGTAGGTGAGATGGATCTCATCCTCAGAGTCTAACAATTCAAAGAAAGTAAAAAATTGTATGTTTAAATTATATTAGTTACTTTATTTTCATGCTAGGTCTACCTGTTCTGTACACTCTCAAAACATGAGACAGTGGTGGATACAAAGCAATTCAGATGTATTTTTGTAGCAACTTGGTGTACTCCAGACTGAAGCCTACAGACAAAGTCTGATGTATGCAAATAGAGTCAGGGGAAAATCCCAGCTGATAGCAAAACAGGGAGCAAACCAAGCTGCTGGTATAATCACACCTACTAGTTCTGTGTTACATCACCCCACAGCCCTACAGCAATGGCATAAAAAAGGACCTGAAGCTCCATCAGATGCCACCTGTCACGTGTACTTTTTGCATGCCATGTCTGGTCTGAGAATTGCACATAGCAGTAGCTTAGTATGTTTAATTATTTTCCTGCTTCTGTTTTTAATTAAAGGGAGAACAGAAGGGACAGAAGGTGCATGTTCTGTGTCACCTTTTGCAGTGAGTTTTCTGTTATCTCTTTGTTCCTGCTGCCCTTATTCCCCAGCTATTTATTTTGTTAACAAACAATCTGCCTGAAACTAGGGTTTTTTTAATTAGTGTTATGTCTGATTTTAGCAGAAAAGCCAAAGAAGAACGATCCATATGTAGAATAAATCCCTTTTATACCCAGCTTTGCAATACATCATTTAATGCTCTATTTCAAATCACTTGTCTTTATGCACCATAGCCATGGTAAGGGGAGTAGTAGTGTTACTGTTTAATAAGTAGGAAGAAATGGCATTTGCAGTGTGGATGGCTTTGGTTTGTTTGGGTGGCATGTCCACGCATCCATTCCCCCATCCATCCGGCCATCCATCTGCCTATCTGCGGTTACATAGATACACTGTTATGTAGGTACGGATGTCTGCATCAGGACTGCCTTATATTTCTTTCTTTAAGCCAACTAGTCTACCTTTCTGTAAGAAATATGTGTAATTTCTCACACTGCTGGTTAGCTGACATTTGCACAGTACCGAATCTGTTATGATTAAATGATTTGCTGCAGTGTGCAGAACTGGACTGCCCTGCTAGAGAATGGCATTCAATACCTTTACTGCCAGGAAGCAGGACATGAGATTTTCAGTGTGCAAAGGAGAAGATAGAGGAAGAAGGGTTGGAAAAGGAAGAATGTTGGCAGAGGTTCACACTGGTGAAAGACAATTTGATTTTAAGTTAAATTTAAACCATGTACAGTAGCAAGAAACACTGCAGAGGGGAATGGCTTCTTGTTCACCAACTAAAGTCTTATTTTTTTTCTCCTTTGTATCAGATCAATAAGACAACCTGGCTTTCAGTTACACTGCAGACATACCGTATTAGAAGAAGGTAACTGTGGAGAGCCACCAATAAACCTGCCTGTTGTGAATGCTACAAAATCTATTAACCCACATATACATCAGACATAGGTTTTAACACTTCAGATTATTGAACACTGTCAAGCAGCTGAAGATTAAAATTGTTACATATTAAAAATATGCCAGTTTATGATCTGTTTCTGATACAAGTGACTTCCATTTGATTGGGACTACTAATCTAGGAAAGTACAACTGATCAGATTAGTTGCTCTTTAATCAGAAAAAATATTCAGCCAAATTTAGCACTAGAATCAGCTGAGCTTACTCTAAGGTATCAATCACAATCCTGTCCTTATTTTGATATACAAGGTTTCAAAGAAATATTAAAATTGCAATTTCCTTTTTGCATTGCATTTCTCAGTGAACACAATCAGGGTGGATGAAATATCAAGCAAAGTGCTTCTGGGCCATGTACAATCATTTTCTCATTTTCTTTTAATAAGCCAAAAGGGTGGAAAACTGCAAACACAATTACAAAACATGAAGATATGCTAAGTTAAATGCAATAATGCTAAATTATCCACCAAAAGCTGTCAAACTCCAAACTAAACACAAACCCCAAGTTTTGTGAAGTTTGACTTTTAAAATCTGTTACAGGTTTCATATTTACATTTTATGAAAATGCCTAAATGTATGTGTCTGCAATAAACTATATTTTAATATACAAAATACTAAAATACATAGAAGATAAGAAGAGTACTATCACTACCAGTGTTTCAATACATACATTTTTTTAATAGCATGAAAAAAATTAAGGAATTTCATCTATCAATATGCTGCACAAAATATCATGTAAGACCTATCATTGCATTATTTCTTCATTAACTGTTTTAGGCTCATATACAAAGGGGAAAATATATCTCAGTTAAAGCTTTCTCCATCTGATCCTTAACCACAGGTCAAGTTTTCTTCACAAAATTCATACAGAAATTTCTCTTGAACTGTTCTTCTTCTGGTGACTTTTTTGATCAGTCAATCCAATAAAGTTACAGTATTTTTCAGTTATTGTCTGCCATCTCTTGGTAACTGTTTTAAGGTAACAAGCCACCTCCATTAATGAGGTTACATACCAGATATGGGATGTTTCAGGAAAATGACACAATTTTTAAAGAACACGCAGATATTCATTGAACTGTGGATGCTTGGTGGGAGAGCAGAAGGTGCACAGGGCATAAACATTGTCATGGCTGTATTTTCTGATAGAAAACATGATCCTACAGCTGTATTCTAAGGGAATATAAGAGTTGAAAGACAGCTTTGCTCTTTCACAGGAACTGAGCTTCTTCAGTGAAGATATGAATACAAAGTGAAAATAGAAGTTTGAGCAGGCACTCCGAAGACTGCAGAGGTTTGGATGTGGGTCAGTACACTGGTGTTTAGAAGTATTACTGTTTGAAGCATCTAACTTATTGTATAACAAGTTCCAGAGTGCCCTGCTTCATCTAAGGGTAGATCTGAGCCTCTCCTTGCAAGAAGTACACAGTTAGCTCTGACAGACAGCACTCCACAATGTTAAAAAATACCAAGCAGCACTTTTCACTAGTTTCAGTGTGTGATAGTACTGTGCAAAAAGACCAGATAAGAAGAAGCCTTTATGACTTAACAGGTACAGTCCTCATGAGAATTCCAACTCATTTCCATTGGTTTCACTGACAAATAACATTTTAATAATGCATGGTCCCAGTAGCACAGTAAAGCTCACATAGAAAGGAAAGATAGAGCTGGATTTTCTACCATTAGCAACAGAATAATTTAGCAATTTCCAACTCTGTTCCTCAATCATACTGGAAAACAGAATTTTTGAAGGGTCCATTTCTGCAGAGATTAAGGAAGACAGTAGAGAAATATTTTGGATCTGATGCCAAGACGAAATTACAGAATTTGAAATGGTAAGAAAATATACCTTATTTTCAAAGTTGTGTACTATTACTACCATCGTTATATACTTGACAGCATCTTTCATTATTTTTGTCAGATATTTCTTCCAAAACATCCTGTTTTAAATCCTTTATCTTTATCTATGATAATCCCTTACATTTATTTCTGTCTATATCTATGATCTTTAGTGGCCTGAGGAACTCAGTACATTCCCAGTGAGGAGGCTTATCAGTCTGCTCAACACTTCATGAGGCATTCATACCTGTACAGTTAATACTACTTTTAAGTTGCATTAAGAACTAGCAGACAAAAGTTTTCTTTCAGCTTTCTATATTTGTGAAGTTATGTCACATTCCTAGCATCTTTTTGACAGCACAGAAGCAATTTCACACAATAACTACTGTGTTGCTTTACATAACAGAATGCAGTAGTGAGGAGACATTGTTTGTGAGGAGACATTTTCTCTTTCCTTGTATTAAAAAAATCCCTTCCAAATGGTTGATCAAAAAAAAACCCCCAAAAAATCCCAAAACCCACACCAAAACTTCTTGAGATGGTAGGGCTTTTTCTGGTTATGAAACTGGCCTGGAGTTTCAGAGCAAGTGCCATTTGTGTTTTGGTTTGTGAGCTATACGTACAACCACTTTTCTCCTTTGTCATACATATTGACATATATGGCATATATTATATCTTATTGAAGTACAAAAACCCCCTTTCACTAAACAAAAATGAGTTTTACTCTTATATGGAAAATCTTCCATATTGGTGCCTGGGATTCTTTACTTATAATATTCTGAAATTTCCCCTCATCTCACATTAACTGCAGTGGGATTCTTTGGTGTTAAGAATGAAGACAATTACCTTTTTATTTAATTATCTTAAATATTAATAAAGTAAGCTGACTGCAGGCCATAAAGTGAAGAGAAGAAGTAGTGACTTCAAAGGAGTCACATTCATAGAGTATAGAAACATTAATATTGGAAGGGATCTCAGGAGGTCCTTCAGTTCAAGTTCCCTGTTCAAAGCATTGCTAGCTTCAAAGTAAGATCAGGCTAGGTTCAGCTGAGTTTGAAAAATCTCCAAGAACTGAGATTCCACTGCCTCTCCCACAGCATATGTTCCTGTGCTTAACTACTTTGACAGGAATTTTTTTCCTTTACACCTAGCCAGGTTTTTCTTTGTTGCAACTCATAATCGTTGCTTTGGCCTTTTTGCTTCATGTTTCTGAGAAGAAGCTGTCCTTCCACTTAGCCTTCCCTTTTCCATACTGAACGAACCCATGTTTCTCAGCTTCTCCCCAACCACCCTAGTGGCCTTCAGTTCGACTCCGTCCAGTTTGTCGGCATCTCCATCTTTTGAGATGCCCGGAGCCAGCCTCACCAGTGGGGAAGAGAAAGGAATAACCACTTTTTTTATGTGTTGGCTCTGCTTTCTCAGTATGACTCCATGTGCAGTTATCACAAGAGTGCATTGACAGCTCATGTTCAACTTGCTATCCACCAAGATACCCTGAATCTTCTCGAAGAGCTGCAACTTAATCAGTCTGTGCTCAGCCTCAGTGTTCCTGGATGTGCCTAAATCTTCCACCGTACCACCAGAATAGGTTTAATCAATGAGCTCCCCACATTCAAACTTATTTTGCATAGAACCAGATGCTCCTTAAGGTGCGGGGAAGACCAACCAAGCCACTGTCTGGGGAAACTGCCAGCTGCACTGATTCATATGAGGCAGTGCTGGAGTTAATCTGCAGGAAAACCATATAAGAAATGTTGTTGGGCTTGAAGCCTGCAGAGTCAGTGATGAACTAGACCACAGGAATGGAGACACAGGGTTCTTCCTGAAATTTTGTGGTGAATTCCTGTCAGTGAATGATTTCTTGCCACCTTGTAACTCCAATCACCAAAGATACTCAGATATATCTACTAGAGAATCATAGTAAGGGAGCTGAAGACATGTCTCCACACATCTGTCCATATCACCTCTTTCCTGTATTTTGCCATACCTGAAACAGGGAAGTAGAAGAACGCAGAATTACTCTGCACCTAATTAAGTATGCATTGTATTCACTTAAACTCTTATGAGAGAAGCAGACATTGAGATAAAAACAGTCTCAGCAATATTCACAAGAAGACATTGTCTGAGCCCTTGTAACTCTGAGCTGTCTGAAACCTGGTACCTTTAGTTGTTATTTGTCTGTGCTACCCTAAACATGTTTTAGCTCTTTTTCAGGAAGAACCAGAGCTGTGTTGCTTTTGCAACATGATTAATTTTTCCTAAGTGGTAGGTAAAACCTCCTTTATATACGTGCTGTATGGGCTGACAGAATCCAGATGCACTGTTTCAACAACATCTTCAGTTACTCAGCTGTCAGTGAGACTCAGCAAGGCTTCAAGGTATTTTCTAAGAGCAGCTGGAGCAAGCGTTTCATGATTGCTTATCTGATTGCCACCCAACATAAAGATCTTACACTTATATATAGGGAGGTTTTAAAATAAACGTATGCCAGTTTCAAACCAAACTGAGGGTGGTATTTCTTCCCCAAAACGTGGTTCCAGAACACTGTAGATACTAAAAGATTTCACAGTTTAAAAAGTCACAAGAAAAAATCTGGAAGGAAAATGCATAAAAGCTATTAATTAAAAAAAAAATCTTTACCTCAAGATGTCCTGGGGCCAAAGATATGGAGAGGATGGGAGAATGCACAGAAGAGGAAATACTATATCTTTTCCATGTTTATACTCTTTGCTGTGCATTTGCTCTTGGCTACAGTTGGAAACAGAATACAGAACTAGAACTTTGGACTGGTGCTGTATGGCCCTTCTTATGTTATCATGACAGCTGCTACTGCTAACTCCAGTACAGCACCAAAACAAAAAAAAAACCAAAGCGGTATTTATAGAACTTGAAGTATTTGGAAAGATTTTCCAACCCCTGTGCTTGTCATATTTCACGACCAATCCTGTACATATCACCTGTATGTCATGAACAGAAAATCAGTGAAATTTAAGATCCTTCACAGAATCTTTTGTTCTGAATCTTCTTCTGTCTTAACAGACTTAATCACCTACATCAAGAGGCCATTTGTGTTGTTGGATAACATGGGTACAACCTAAGAACCCTAGAACAACTCTCACTGTTGAGCAGGGTGTGTCAGAACATGGTGCTATTACTGTGTGCTTATTTTACTCATGAAGGTCTATAAATAGAAGATTCTTAAGGAATGATTCTGATATTAGTATTAGTAATAGAATCCACTTTCACAGAGTTAGAAAAGAAAGCCATACTCAGTTTAGAAAAGTTAAATAATTTCTTTGGCTATGGGGAGCCTGGGCTGGAAATAGCAAAGATTTCCTAAAAAACACCCCAAGTTATATGCTTGCAAGTGGCAATTCTTCCTCATATGTGTACAAAGCAATCATAAATTCCTTGAGTCTAGGTCAATCTTTCACTTCAAACACATCTTACTTTACAAAAAGAAGAAAGCTTTTGCTGTGCTCCTGAGGATTATGTCTTTGAAATCTGTAGGGATAGACTTGTTTCAGGTCAATTTTATTTTGCTGTTCCTTCCACTTCGTTAAAAACTTTGCTTTCAAAAAGCCTCCTACTGGCTTTAGAAATCCCCATCTAATGCATAACTGCTGATGGACTAGCCACTAATGCATTATTTATTATGTACATCCTTATTACATGCTAGCTTCAATATCCTACCTTTGTGGCTGTGTGTAAGTGCTTCATAAGGTGCTGGCATTTCTTCTGTAGTTCTCTATGTTATGAAAAGTAAAAGTCTACTTGCTGAAAAGAAAAAACCCATAGTTAGTGATCTGAGTGCCTATATTATGTAGGATCAAGAATCTCAATCCAGTGGATTCAACAGTAGCCTGCTAAAGTATTCTGAGCTTTACACTCACTCTGGGGTTTAGCTGCTCTTGTGACAAGAGGATGACTTGACTAAACCAAATTTAGGGATTTCTTGTATAAGCTGATCCTTTTTATGACACACAATTCAGAAAAAAAAAGACTTTTTTCATAACCAGCTGGAATCCCCAAGTCTGTTTTTCTTTACCTGACAGTGTTCTCTCTGACAATGCAGTTTGCTGCAGAAAGCCTCGCAACATAGCAAAATTTCTCCTTTACTACAAGAAACAGGGGTAGGAATAACAGTTCTTGGTATTGTCTGAATATTTACACAATTTTTGCCTTTAGGTTGATTTTAGTCTGGTCTAAGTGCCCTTTCACAGTCAGTGTGTGACTCTGGTGTACTGCTGGCATACACTTCCCAGTTCATCTGAAAGAAATCTTGTTTGTGAGCCCTGAGACAACTCCATGGTATGTCCAAAGCACAGTACGGGGAGGCAAAAGGAAAAGCTTAGCTGGTCTGAACCAAAAGGCTAATATAAGAAAAGCAGGACATGCTAGAGGACGTGTGTTGTCTTGCTCAGGTGTCCAGGTTGTATATGAGAGGTGGCCACCTTGGAAGACTTGGAAAGGCAGCCTGTCTCTTTCTGCTCCCACTACATACATGTATTTTGTGTGCAGCAAAGAGTATTTGCTCTCTTCTGGTTCCCCACTTTGAATGTGCTTTTAGCAGAAATCTCAGGGAGCAAGACCTGTTCTTGCATACATTCTTGGGACCTCGAAATACCCTGATTTGCCAGTGGCTTCCTGTGACTAGCTTTCCCAAAAGAGCCTATTAAAATGTTTTGTTAAAAAAAAGGATTTATTCTACTGCATGCCTATAAGTATCACGGGGAAAAACCTCAAACAGAAGCTGATACAACTGTATTCTAGTTCTGTTTCAAATTTTTTTCCGTAATTACTTGAATCATGGCATAAAAAAATACTTTCAAATTCTGTAAATGATGTCAGCTTTCAAAAGAGCTACAAATACTCTGGCGTAGATCACAGTTCAAATTATAGGGAAAAATTGGATATAGGGTCAGTAGACTCCAAAATCAATATGATAAAGCTTGCTAAAAATAAATGCATTAACTGTGTAGAAAAAGACATGAACACCATTCAAGGCCTATGTCTATTTATTCACAGTGCCACCCTTTCTGAAAAATACAACAAGCTGCAGAGAGCCCTTCAGAAAAGTAGAGAGAAAACAGGTTCAAGAAGCATGAGGAAATTATGGATAAATTTGATTTTTTTAGTTCTGGAAAATAATCCAAACAGTAATGTTCTACTAAAAGTTGCATAGATTGTAGACTTTCCTCTTGAAGGTTTTTTTTACAGCAGATCAAAGGAACTTCTGTTAAGGTTTATGTAAGTGTCCTTCAATCCTTTTCAATGCAAAAGGTACTGGACAGCCTCTTGAAACTTTCTGCATCTTTACGTTTCTATGCTTCAGTATTATGTGGCACCACTGCCTTTACAAAGAATGGAGACCTGGGGACTCTCAAAGTCTCCACACCGTCAGAAGCACTCCTGTTCAGCTATGGAAAGGTGACATTCCCAGAACATAGATACCTGCAGCTGCTAAAGTGCTACTACAGTACAAGTAGTCACTAAACAGATATCAGTTTCTCACTCCTCCTCAGAAGTAAATTCACTCACAGAAAAGGTGACAGAAAAAGAAATTATTTTCAGATGCACAGTTTGTTAGTATTAGCATTAGTTGATACAGGCTTTTCCAGGGAGAACAAAAGTTTTGTAACCTGCCACACAATTCTTAAGATGCTGAGTCAAAGGAGATGTCTTTGGAGGGTATCTAACAGAGGTCTCCCACCAGCAGACCTTTGGCATTTGAATCAACTTCATCATTGAAGTTACAGGTAAGTATTCTCTCATAAATAGCCAGAGAAAAATTTTTAATCCTATTTTTTTCTTGAATTCTTTTTTATTCTTACCTAGCATTTACTGCTTGAGTATTAAAATGATAGGAATTTGCAATGAATAAAAATTTCAAGGAAGTTATGACTTTGTTAAAGTATTTTTCCCCCTCTAGCTCTGCAGCAAAACCTTTTTTTCCTGAACAAAACATCTTAGGGATAACTCCAGTTTCATAAGAGATGTGAAGTAATCACAGTCAAGGCAAGGATGAGTGACTGTTTGGTGCCACTCTAGTTCCTAATCTTTGGAGGGACATTCTGGCTATTAAACATCAGGTCCCTGCCTGCCAGCATCCCTGCAGCCAGTTTATCAGGTTTTGTGTTTGCCAAAGCAAAAATGCCTTATAGGGCTCTGGCAATTAGGCAGAGTTACCATGGTAACTGGAAAACTGGTGGCAAAACATAAACAAAAGATCTAATAATACTTTTGGAATTATTTGCATTTTATCTCCAGTATTCAGTGGTATTGCAGGCTCATTTGTTAACTATTTTGTGTCTCATAAACTACTGGTGATACTACTCAGCCTGCAAGGTCTCTTGCTGAGCTTCAGTGTCTTTGTTAAGCAGATTTAACTGGTACACTTTAAAAAAAATTATGTATTGGTACTGAAATTTTACTCAGTTTTGAACCTCATGCATACATTTAGTGTGATATTTTGATTTTGAAAGTAGTTTAATCCTACCAATTTTAATTATAGTACAGGAGCGTAGAATTGAAATAATAAAGAGCTGGCTATCCTAAAGAAGGTATAACTCTTTAATCTATTACTTTGCTGGTTCCTGCAAACAGTCTTAATTTCCCCAGTCTATTTAACTTTACAGTTTGGTGGTAGAACTGACAGAGTACACCTTTACTTTTTGTTGTATCATTAGGTACTGGTTTAGTTAGTGATCGCCTGTGTTTGAATTAGTGGGGCATGTTTATTTCAAAACACATCTAGCACATATCTAGGAAGCAAACCTGGGCACTCACCCACTATGACCACACACACCCCTTAAAGAGGTACCCTTGCTGCAAATTGTGTGGAATATCCCTACTTAAGAGTAACATTTCATCTTTCCCAAGAAATATTATAAGCAAAAGTCTAGTGACAACCGCTGCAATCGACAACTTTCTATAAACACAATCACATGACACAAGTGCTCCAAATGTTCCCTGTGAAAGTTCTTCACATACTGTGTGTTCCAGTTTTATCTCCAAGAGCTCTGTAACACTTTATTAAAAACAGGCCTCTGAGACACTTCTTAAACAAGGACAGAGAATATTACTTCAGTAAATCAGGTACGAAACTGTTTTGCAAAGCAGTTAGGCATTAATGAAATTGTTCCTAAGGTCACTAGGTTTAGTTCAATTTCCTACTAAGTGGAGATGAGAGATCAGTGAATAATTAATAGCAAATGATTGAATGAGTTTCACCTTTGCATTGTAGTTACAAGCCCTTTCAGCAAATCACCATACTCTCAAGCATGTTTTCAAATCATTGTCTTGCTTGTTTCTCACTCTTTCTACTCATGTAGTGTTTGAGCTGGTCCAGCTATTGGCATCACATTAATGACCCCACAGCTTTTGGGGTCTGCCAGGTTTCCTCACCTCTCCCTGCGCTGGACATGCAAGCCAGTAAGAGTGCACATACTTTACCAACGGTAGAGTGTCACAGCTCATCAAACAGACTTGAAGGAAGAGAACTAGTCATAAAAAAGGGCAAAGAATTCACAGGATACTTCTGGAAGTTTTATAGTTCAGGATTCCCATTAAATAGTGTAGGCCTCAGGAAGTGATACATTTGTTCATTGCTTATTTTAGCAGGAAAGGGTTAAAGAAGAAGCCAGATACTTGAGGGGGCTTGTCTGCAGCTTTAAAGCCTAAAAAAAGAGTGCTGTCACTGCATACCCTGTAATCAATATTTCTAAAGCTAAGAGAGAAATTCAGCTGAATGATAAAACTGCTTATCACAGTGATTAAACAAAGACCATGCAGCATCTTAAGACCAGCAGTGCATCAAAATCAACAACTCCAGGCAGCACCAGAGGTTACAAAAGCCTTATGATAGACTGGATAACCATGTACAGAGTAAAAATGCTTCTTGAGAAGGAAACAAGGAGCAGCCAGTCTCCAGGCACCTGCAATAAGACATTGGGAACTTCTAACTCATTGAGTCTGAGGGACATCATTGCAACATGAACAGAGTGTACATTTTCTTGGTTGCACACTTCAAGCTTTATGTATTATTCAACTGGATTTCTTCCCATAACACAAACTCTGTGACCAGTTTTAGTGTTATATCACATTTGTCTTTTCTTCTTAAACACTTTCACTACAGCTTACCTTGAAGCTTAGGCTGCACATTTTAGCAGGAAATTTTAGTGCTTTGCAGATTAAAAAAAAGTTTTTGTCCTTTAGACACACAAATATTAATTAACTGTAAGGCCCAAATGTGGATTTCGGATACTTCGTTGTTCATGCAGGGATGAGTGCAGAGACAGGGATAATGGTTGTGCAGGTATAAGACACATCTGTGCTCTGGCTCCTCTGGTTTGGCTGTCGGTTGGATGATCATCATATTAAAGTTAATGGCAACAAGACTCTCACCATTGAATGACTTTTGCTCTGGCTGTTTCAGTTGAGAGGATGTCAAGAAATTTGGCTTACAACAAGCAATAAGGGAATACAGTCAATAGGGAGCAATTCCCTAGAGCTAGCTACTTTTATACCCTTGTTTTGATGTTTAATAACTCTTGATGGTTTTTTCTCAATGTCTAGATGCACGGCTAAGTGCTCTTTGAGCCATTCATGTTTTTAGCCTCCAGAACACGGTGACAGAGTTTAAAAATCAAAATTTATAAAGGAAAGTCAACCTCTCTGTTGAAAACCTGCCTCCCAATTGCTTCACTTGATGCTTCTGAGTCCTTACATTAAAAGAAACACAGAGTAATTATTCCTTTTCTCTGGACCACTGATAATTTAATAGTTATACCTTATCCATCCAAAACTGTCATTGCAGCTTTCCACAACTTTCTGTGATCTCTTTTTTCAATAAGCCTGAACAGTTTTGTAGCATCCTCAAATTGTCTAACCTCATTATTCATCTCTTTTTCCAGGTCATTTATGGATATGTTAAACAGTAGATCTCCCTCTGAGACCTCACTGCTAACCTCACCTCTTGTAAGATCTCACAATATGTTTTCCTTTGTTTCCCACTTCTTAGCCTCAACAATAGCCACATTTCTGGCTATATTCGGCTTCCTCTCCATACTGCAGTTTGATTTCAGAGTGATTTCCAGTAAACACTTCTAGAATATTTTACCTGAAAACGTCCATCACGTTTTCTGCTATTAGGCCTTGTGACTGTAAGAGAAAATGGGAGTGGGAAGTTGCAATGGAGTAGTATATGATGTTTCATTTCCCTAAATCGCTTTTTTCCTAATTGCAGAAGTATAAGTGCTACGCTGACAACGTTCACTGAGGTGAACAGCCTATTACCTGTGTCAGTAAGGAATGGATTTGGCCTGTTAAAGAGTTGGTTACCTAACAGGATGAGGATTGAGCAATACTGAGACAAATAACAGTAGGTATACCTCTGATTAAGAGTTGTGTCTGATTTTGTGTCTGAAAAACAACTTTGACTGCTTTGAGCTAGTTTTAGCCACAGGTACGTTTGTGCCCTTGTTTGCATTTGGAGTGTATTAAGGAAAAAAATCAGAGCAGCAGCTGGGAGGAAGATGATTAATCACAGAGGGAGTTAAGCCTAACCCCCCCCATAGAACCAGCTTTCCCTTAATGCACAACTTTGTTCATGCTGAGCTGTATCTAGCTCCGCGAATCATCTCTCCAAGATTAATGTTGCCATTAGTTTCAAAAATGAAGCCCCACTGAAGACAGGGAGGTTTGCAAGGCACTTAATCAAAAGGCAATGGGATTATATGTTTAGCAGTCAAAGTACAATCAATCCTAAACTATGAATGGCAATCGTTTGTTACAAAATAGAAAATAAATCTCTCTCCTAGTTTTGAATCATTCTGGTGCTCCTATTACCACTTCTGTCCCTGATTTAGTTTCAACTTAATATACTGGGATCAAAAGTTAATTGGTGCAGAGCTGGTGGATCAGATTGCCTTAACTCAGGGCATCAAAGGTGCAGGGCAGCTGATGAGGAGCACTAACAATTTCAGCCACCTGATTTCAACTTGCCACCACACTTCCACCAAGGCCCTCAGAGTCCATCTAAGCTCTGCTAATGAACTAAGAAGCAGCTAATTACTCCCATCTACCCTCACTGCAAAACTCCTTTTTTCAGTACACCCAGAATTTTTTTTCCTCTTTGTTTTAATTCTTTATATTTCTCAGCTGCTTCCATCATTTACTCTGGGAAAGCACCAGTTTTTTAGCCACATGTTCAGAAACTTCCTCATCAAGGTCCTTAAGTATGCACTACTGGAGTCAGCAGGGCTACTTAGCTTCTTATTACAAGCACATACTTAAGTACCTTGATGAACTCTCTGAATTTGTGGATAAACGATCTGTATAAGGTCAGATCTTTGATTAAGCTGGAAACAGATCAAGCAGTTCACATCTGTGTTGAAAAGACATACAAATGCAGGAGAAAACATTGGAGAACCCAGACTTTTTCCTTTAAAAGTACAAAAGAAAAATACAGAATTACTGAGACATAGAATGTTTGTCTCAGTATGTTTATGAACTTTATGGGGATAGGAGGAAGGAAATTACCAACGAAATCAGCTATTCTGTGATCTCTTTTCCCACTGACTGATAGATCAGTTTCAATCAAATGTAAAAAATCAAGAAAGAAACTCAAACATGAAAATTTCACGAGTTTCATGAGCCAGCAGCAACTACAGGTCCATGGCTGTCTGAGTCCTGCACACTCAGAAAGAGTAAGACTGTGTCTCCCATTGTGAGTGTGCCTAGGTTTTGGGGCACAACCTGAATTTCTTGTAGGTGTGTTGAAAATGGGTTTTTATTAGCTTTGTGTCTCATTGGAACAGTTTGTTACCATAGCTGTCAGAACAGGCTGCACTTAAACAGCATGGGAAGTTGTACAGTACTTGGCTTGCTAGTTATATTTTTAACATTCGTTACAGGGAGTGATGGAACACTATTTAAATCCCTTGCTTTTTCATTAATACTTTCCCTAATTCATCACAGGACTTCAGAGACAGCAATATGATTTCTCTGAGTAGAAGCTACTTCAGGGTTTTAGATACACATTTTTCTATTCCAGCTGAAAGGAACCTGGCATTCAGTCCCTTTTGGCAGTTAGTCATGCTGGAAGAGTGACTTAAAGATGCCTTGTTTAGGGATTCTGGAGGATTGACCAAGGCAGGATGCCAGGTGCCCACCAACCAGTTTTATCACTCTCCTGCTCAGTAATATAGGGGGGAAAGGAAATAAAATGCAAAAAGCTGATGGGTCAAGATAAAGACAGCTTAATAAAGCAAAAGCAAAGGCCAGAAGCAGCAGCAAATAAAAGCAAAATATTCCCTACTACCCATCAGTAGGTGATGTCCAGCCACTTCCCAGAAAGCAGGGCTTCAGTACATGCAGTGATTACTCCAGAAGACATTATCATAATAACGAATACTACCCCCACCCCACCTCCTTTCTCTTAGCTTTTACTGCTGAGGAGACACCATGTGGTATGAAATATCCTTTTGATCAGTTTTGGTCAGCTGTCCTGGCTATATTCCCTCACGAGATCTTGCCCATCCCTATTGGTGAGGAGGAAATGTTGGAGAGAGACTGTTAATGCTGTGCCAGCACTGCTCAGAAGTAGCCAAAACACTGATTGTGTTAACAACACCTTTCTATCTAGGAGTGCAAAGCACAGCACTGCCAGGTTTGCTGTGAGGAAAAGTAGCTCCATCTCAGCCATATCCAGTGAAAAGTATCCTGTAACTCTCCTGGTTCTCTGATTCTTTGTAGAGGAAGAGGAAGCAATAACATTATATGGTCTAGTCTATGTTGGTGGTTTCTAATGCTTTAGCTGTTCTAGTAGTAAGTGCTCTCTGCTTCCAGAGCAGTCATTTGCAGCTATTCTTATGACAGATACGCATAACAACTATGCATATTTGCTCCTTGAAAGCAAGTGCAACAGCTCATAGTTATAGCTCAGAAAAAAACCCAAAACAACACAACCACCAAAACCAACAAGAGCCCCCTGTGTAATGTAGCTTTTTAGCTTCACTGTCCTTCTCTCTTCACCGGTTATTCAGCAAGAATATCCTACTTGGAAATCACCTCCTGTGGTATTACCCTGTAGAACACTGATAGCAGACATTAAAAAATGTTTGCTCATTATCACACATCAGATTAACATCCTTGAGGAATTCTATAGAGACAAACAGCATTCAAACAATTGCCTGTCATTAAATTACACCTAAAAGATTAATGTATTATGAAGGAGACAGACTACATTCATTCACTGTCTTCATAATCAGTCAGAGGATGCCTGTTGATCTGAGGTATGTACTTAATGATATATGTTATTTCAAAAATAAGATTATTCAGCTTTTCCAAAAAAGTTCCTGCTATCATATACATGCCATGGGCAGATGGCACACCCAGAGAAGACATATGCTTTATGTCTATGCATATATATGCACATATGCTTTAATACTTGCATTCACAAATAACTTTAATATTAGAAGCACTTTAATCCAGAAATTCTATTCCTGCATTCTGTGAATGTCAGAATGTGTGATTGCTGAGGACTTCTAACCAAAGAAAGCCTACTGAGAAAGCTTTGCAGTTATTAATTATGCTTGCACATCACTGGGGGAGAGAGAAAATGAGTAATTCTTTTTACAGCCCATTTACAACACTCAATATTTGTCAAGCAGCTCCTCTTGTGACTCTGAATTTGAGACCAGTCAGGCTGTCAGGACTCTATTGAAAATCTGTGCTGGACAGTGGTGAGACTCCTCCCAACACAAATTCTGACAGTGGAAAGGACAGAACACAAGGCTCCATCAGAGTCTACAGGTCTAGCTACATAAAAGTTATTAGAGGAAATACCGAGAAGGTATGGTTAAAACACATAGGGAAAAGGGAAAATGGAAGAGTTGGACTGAATGGAAACTGAAGGACCTCTTCCTTTGTGAGGCACAGCTTGCCATAAAGCTTTCAGTTGAAATACAAATAGGTCCACCAAACAATCAGGTAACATCCCAAGGTACATCTATGACATGCTGATAAATAGAGCAATGGCTCTGATCCTGGACACAAGTCTGTTATATTAGTATTACTGCTCTAAAGTACTTAAAGTCCATAAAAAATAAAATGTAAACTTGCAAAAACAATGGGAACTATCTTCTCAATTTACTCTGAGCTCAGAATGGCTCAGTTATTTTATTATATTTCCTTCAGTACATACCTCAAGAAAAAAGCAACACATTCACCAGCCTGACACAATAAGTAAATGTTCATTTGTGGTATTTGACTGACTTTACAAAATCTAAGCAATATCTCCAATAATGTAATGTGACAGAAAAAAATGTCAGTCCGGTATATTCAGATAACATTCATTAGGTAACAGATATGAAAATGAAGACGAGATTTTGTGTGCTGGGCTTTAGAGCAAGAATGTTGAAACACAGTACAACTCTTTTTCCCATGTAAAATTTCTCTAAGAGATGTTGCTTTCAGTTTCAGAATGAAACAAATTATTCAGTTTTGATCTCTGATAAAATGTGAAAGGAAGAAACCTCTTTCCCTTACTTCCATTAAAAACAATATCAAGTCCTTAATATAGGAGGGAGGTTTGTATATTAGTTTTCCTCAGCAATCTCTCCACCAAGTCAGCAAGAACCATCACCAGCTAATAAATGATCCAAGGATAGTAACAGTAATCTCCAACTGAAAAATAAATACCCAGATAGGAGTCCTTTGGGAAGTAACAGAAAATAATTGAAAACAGAACTTCTCTATTTAAAATAAATTAAACCATAATTTTTAGCAGAGTCCAAGTGGATGAATGTGGGGGAGTGAGCAATCCAAACAACAAAACCCTATCAGTCTAATTTACTAACAGTATATAAATAAATTATAATGGCACTCACTTATTCTGTCTTTTGATTAAAATATATAGTTGTTAACTCATGAGACAGATCCCATAAAGATGCTGGTGGGGGATTCTCAAACCAGGCTGGAGGAGATTTTCTGCACTTGCTGCCTGTCCAGAAGGAGCTAGACTCTGCCGGCAGGAAGGCAGAGCACTGCGAGGAGCAAGGTGGTGTCAGTGGCCTGTGTCCTCTGACAGTAGGGAACAATGGCTCTCCCACAAGGTCCCATGGGAAAAGGGACTAACCCCTGAAGGCTTCTTGTTGTCTTGTCTGTGAGCAACCTCATGGGGTAACAGCAGAGCTCCTGATGTGCTGGATCATGGAAGGTTTTCAGTTTTCCAGGTCTGCATTTGTGCTCCCACTGGGTGACACCTTCCTACTGGATCTGGGCACTCTTACACTCAGGTTTTCAAAGAGAAAACTCATGGCTGTAGAGAGGGGTGTTGAGGAAGTTTTCTGCATTACTAAGCAAGAGAATTCTAGGGACACTAGCTTTCCCCACCGAGGAAGACTGGAAGACAGTAACTAGGGGCAAAAGCACGCAAATAACATAAAATGAACTTTTCAACGAATTTATACATAATGTTAGTGTCAACGAAATTTCTCCCTCATCCTCCTGAAAGCTGATTGACCACATCCTTTGACAACTATGCATTTTCAAGGCAGCAGTAGAGAACTAAACCTTCAGCTGGAAATTTATAGTTAATTTGAGAAGCAGCACAGAAACACAAGACCCAAACATAGAGTTGTCAGTATTCACTATCTCTGTGTTGGTACTGCCTGGATGGTTATGTTGTCTGCCTGCCCTCTTGCCTCCCTGCACCAAGAGCCAGCAAATGATTGTGCTGCTGAAGCAACTTTTTATCCTTCCTGTCCACTTAAAAGGGAAACAGGCTTGGTTATATCTCTGACCTTATGTTGCAAGTGTGTGTTTTTTATTCTCATCACCCATCAGGTTTGGACATGCATAATAACAGCAGTGTGCTACTGTTCTAATTTAGTTCGTGTCATTACTATGACTCTTAACAGATATTTTGTGCACAATGTTCCTGCAAATTGCTTTCAGAAGGAAGTTTGGCATTTGCTTGGGCTACAAATCAGCAAAGAAAAGCTGAGAGGTACAATATCATCAGAACTGTTCGCTTTTCTCTTAAGAATTCAATATAAGAAATCCTTTAGATATTTGAAAAAAGAATTAAACTGCTATAAACAATTTACGCACCAAACTATTGACATTATACCTGCAGGGCTGTAAGTGAAAACTACAAGTTGTTCTAGAAAGAAGTGTCAGACCAATTGTATTAGTTCCAATTATCAGGTTCAATAATTGGAATTTTTTTCCTTCTTTTTTTTTAGTTTATTCAAAGATAAGTCAGAAGTAATGAACAGTAGTCTTTTCAGCATTCTTTATACCTGTTCTTTTCGAAGCATGCTATTTACCTGGGAACATTTGAGTATAACCATATTACTGCATAAACAGCTCAGAGCCCATTGAGCTCTCCTGCATGGCAGCAGGCTGCACACTGGGATCTCCTCTTGAGTAGGGATGCCTCTCAAGGTTAGTTCTTGAGGCTGAGAGAATCCTCATTCAGTAAGTGAATTTGGAATAAGAGCACTGAAACTTCGCAAGTGATATAAAGCACTGATTGCACATACATAATCCTTTAGACATAAACCATTGACCCAGTCTGGGACTGAGTCTGAATCTAACTGCATCAAAATTCCCTTTTGAGAAGGAGTTTAGAATGTAATTCTAGAGGATATTTTCATAAAGTGCTTTCTGAACCTCATGACTCAACAGGAGGGTATCCCTGGCAGTTTTGTCTGACCCTGTCCTCTATGCAGTAAATATTCCAGCATACCTTGACATCAAATCCTGTTAAACCACTGTCACATTTGCCACTGAACTTTGTTAACTCACTGTCTTACATCAGTAGAATATGTTGTTGCTAATCTCTCAAGAGTGAAGTGCATGGCTCCGTCTGTGACAGCCATGAAACACAAACCCTCTATTTTAGTTTATATAATGTTGGTGGTCTACAACATGGGCACGTATTTCCTATGCTGACATGAAAAAGACCCTTCAGTAAATATTAATTGTATTTACTGGAGCAGCAGCACCATATAGGAAATTAGAAAGATGAGAAAAGAAATGCAAAATACAGTGCATTACTGAAGTTTGTACATACCTTTCATGTGTAAAACACCTTGCTCTCAAGTGCTCTCAGGTACTTAATCCAGACTCCCTACTCCTGGGAGAGTTATGTGACTACCTTCACTGTCCAGCAGTGAAATTGGCACAGCTGAGTAAAGTAAAAATCCACAAACAAGAGAGCTACAAAGACTTAGAGCAGCACAAGCACTACGTAAGAGCAGCTGAAGCTTCAGCTCACCCCTCCAAGCGTGTTTCCTTGCTTCACAAGGGAGGAAGGGTGCAATATCCAGGGAACATGGCAGTTCAATGTGTAATGGCAGATTCTCCCTCTGAGACTCGTAGTGAAGAGATGATTTTCCATCCAAACAAACATAACTTATTCATAGGTAATGTTATCTTAGTTAAACATTAATTAGTTGTGATTAAATAAACACAATGATTAGATGCAGTAATTAAACCTATTAATTAAATATTGTAGCTTACCCACGTTTCATTAGTAAGTTTCAATCCTTCATAAAATCCTTATAATTGAAATTATTTGTTTCACTTTAGTCATAAATAATGAAATTCACCACAGAACTAAGAATGGAAGTGCATCAGTTCCATTCCTAACTCCCAAAAGTGTTTTCTTAGCCCTGCATACTGCAAGAAATGCCTGAATTCATAAGGTGCTTTTTTGTTTGACTTTAATCCACATTAGAAGGCTGACTGTGTCCAAAAGGTGGCTTGGACTAAGAACACCTAGATTAGAGCACTAAACCTCTGCAAGAGAATACCTTCCCTCTCCTCATTTCACTGGGCATATTCATATCATGCCAAGACAATATGAGCTCGAACTGCCAGATTCACGTGGCATCCAAGTGAGAGTAGAGGGAGGTGATTTTCAATTAATATTAATCTATAAGAGAAGAAAAATTGGGATAAAATTCCTCCCTCAGTCTCCAGGTATCCAAATCCCTATGACTCAGTAACTGCAGGATTGCCCTATGTTGCAAAGTCAGATAGATCAGGGCTGCAGTGCCCTCTGGTAAGGACAGGTCAAATATAACACAGAATTCACTAGATCAATCAAGAGCTGCTCTCATGGCCTGTGGTAAGGATTGTCTTGGTCTTTGTTCCTACATCTTCTTTTGTATTTTTCCACTGTCAGCATTCTATCGTGTGGGAGGATTGAAAGCCCTTGAAGCTGAAGAAAGAATCAAACCCAGTGCTCTCATCTCTAGGGCAAAAGCTGTTACATTCTAGGGATGAAAATATTTTTGGTTTGTACCACTTGCACAAACTCTGTGTTAAGTTCTTCAGACCTGATTCAAAAGTGACTCTGGGGTAACAGTACCAGTTTTGTGAAGTCTTGACTAAGATGCCTAAGGACTCCAAAGAAAAACAGTCTTTAAACATCCCTATCCTTATTTTGTCTAGCAGTTTCCAGCTCTGAGTACCAGCCTGTGTGGATCCTGTCAGCCTGTACCAAACTACCCCATAGGGGATCAGACTGCCTGGATGTGCTCTGGATAAGCTGCCTCATTTTAAACTCAAAAAAGTACATCACTAGATATAACACAGTTTTGAGATGCCTTGTTAACTAATATGGAGGTACCTATGTAACAGAGCATGGTGTCAATGAGGACTGGGAACACTCCTCTCTCCTGAAAATATTCTCGAAGAAAAAGGAAATTAATGAAACTGTCCGTGAATTTTTATCTCCCTGAAATTCTCCAAGCAAGGCACCGTAACTGCTCTCAGAGACTCCTGTTCATAGGCAGGGATATCCTAACATCTTCCTAAAAGGCAAAATGGGATGCTTTTCCTTAAACTGTGACACATGTATTTCAAAGTCGCAATTCAATCTCCCTTCAACTAACAAGGGTACTCCTGGTTGAAAGTTTGAGGATTACCTCTGCGCAGGAAGAAATACTTCGCCAATTTCTCACTTTTTGTTTTATACTTGTCAAGCCACCAGAAGTCAAGGGGAAAATGAAGCTTTAAATTACACAACAGATTCACAAACTTAGCAAAATAGGGAATTCTCTTAATTCTGGAATGGTTCCATGTAATACCATCATCTTTGGCAAACAGGATGCCAACTGTGAAATGAGACCTGAGGTGAAATTACAATAGTCATGACAGGAGAAGAAGCAACAATCAGAGAAGCAATAATAGACATGACAAAGAGTGAAAAAGCTTCAGAGAAAAATGCAAATAGAAAACAAAGTAAAAATCTGTCATCACCTGAAAGGATCTCCTTGCCTCCATCCTCCCGCTCCAAAAAAATCCCCTACAATGCATCATCAGAAATCTGGGGTCATACAAAAAACCCAAAACAAAGACACATCTTTGTGCAGTATGTCTGCTGCACGGTAGCATATGTATAATCATGATCAAGGCATTATCTGTACCAACATGTTAAAAAATATAATTATGTCTAAATAAAGTTAATGGGCTGGAAAATGGCTCACCATCTTAAAATACCTAATGACTTTGAGAGCAGCTTAATTATAACTACATTAATTCTAGGCTCATGCATGTACTCATTTATTGTAGCAGTCATGAAAAAATTTTTGAGTCCCAGTACAGAAATTTTGCTAGAAGAGCTTTTTAAAATAATTTTCCTTTTTCTTTATGATCTACTTCCCTTTAAAAACTCCTGTGCTCCAGCACCCTAAAGGATCAGGAGTTTCATCTAGTCTAATCACACAGCAGGCACTGCAATATGGCAAGATGCCCACCTGTGCAAATCTCAGGAATTAAAATAGTTTTAGGCCAAGCAATGTGCCAATGTGCTGGTTCTCCAACAGAGGAAAAAATGCAAGGGCAGTACACACTGCATCTTTCAATGGCACTTATCAGTGTTTTACTGCCAAAACAGGAGGTAGTGTTCCACACTAACCTACCATTCTGGATTCAGTGCTAATCAGTATTTTTACTAGGAGAAAAGAAATAAGCTTAAATTAAATTTTCACATGAAATCAAATTTAAGGAAAACTGAAAAAACTGGGGAAAAGGTTGGAGGAAAACAGAACATAATTCAACAGGAAGCAACACAGATGCCGAACCTGTGATATTCAACTATGAGCTGGATAGAAAAACTGCATTTTTACTTGAACTTAAAATTTGTAAAGTAATTAAAGTGAGGATTAACAAGAACAGTCTGAAGTAAGTGAATTGGAACTGGCTGTTTAGAGAAGAACATGGAGGGCATAAGAAATCTAGGTAATTTCAACTTTGTAAAAAGACGGGTATAGAGCTAATAAGTCCTGATTGGGCAAAACGAAACATAATGACTTTAAATTGTTCTAGAAGAACCCAGTCAGATATCATGAAAAGTCAGAAGAAAACAGCGGTGAGGCCAGTGAGCCATGAGCACAGCCCTCCTGGGCAGGCAGATTCCAGCCTCAACTGATGAAAACTAAAGAACAAGCTTGGGATGTATTTCCGGGGACATCACAGCCCTGTCTGGGCTTGACTCTGGATCTCTCTGTTTTCAATAGCCAGAAGCTGCTGTAAGTTTATGCTTCTTAATTTTTTTCTTCTCTAGAAGTAGAAATACATCCTCCACACACAAGCTCTTGAGCAATGCCTTTAACTTAAATGGTGGTTCCCTGTTCAGTACTGGGGTGCCTCACTTACAGGAAGAGGGCTGCTTCTTTGCCTGTTCTATGAGTTTAAGAAATAAATACTCAAAAAACAACCCAACTTTGGACAAAACAAAACAAACAAACAAAAAAGCCAAACTCATTATAATATAAAGGAGGGGAACAAATTGATGAATTGTTCTTGTCAGCACTTTGCTGAAAGGCATTAAGTTTAAGACAGCTACAGTAACAGAAAATGAATTGGCACTTCACACTCCAATATACTGTGAAAACTCACAAGTGCTATTTTTATTCTTCTGATGTTACCAGTAAGCCCAGACCATACACATTGGAGACAAACATCCCCTTTCTGAGGCCTACATCTGAGCTGAGTCCTGGAGAAAGCACTGATAAAGATACCTATATGAGAGCATTGGCTGGGTGCAAAGTGCACAGATGTCACGCATCCTCTGGATGTGCAGACCTACAGAAGCATGACATGGCTCCTCTCTCCAGTACCAACACCTGGCTTTCCGTCCTTCAAAACCACGACTAAAAACAAAATTTCATTTGTTCTTCCCTTCTGCCTCCAGAAAGGACAGGGTGGCAGTGAGGACCATAGCCAGCCTCTCCACTGTCACCAATTTACTTGTAAACCTTAACTTGGAATGGAGGAACACACCATCATTTAAAGTACAAATACTATCATGTTGTGAGCCTCATCTTTGCTGCACAGCAGGAAGACCAAAACCCTTCAAGACACGAGAAGCATACTTGAAGTGAAGACTTGACACTTGCCCACATGCAGACTCCGATGTAGTGCTGACACCGCTTTTAGATCCATGCTTGAGAGACTAAATATAACTTGTCAAATAATTATTAAAGCTAATAATTTTAAACTAGGAAACCTGAATATTCAATATTTCAGTTTTGCATATTTTACGTTTGGTGACAGTATTTAAGTTTAGAATAATATGAACATTATTGCCATGGAAATTTAATTTGTGAAGTGCCCCAATATGATATGAACGAAATGATACCAAGAGACCGTGGTTCAGAGACAAGGACCCTTCTGGAATTTCCAGATATTATTAAAACCAAAAGTCAGAGAATCTCATTATGATTATTTCTTTGCTGTACTTATACTCACACCTGGAGAAGCTGCAACATAGTAGAATTATGACACACAGCACTTTACACCAGCAGAGGTCAAGTAGCAACCACCCTACAGCATGTGTGAAGCCCAGATCTGTGGGGGCTTTAGTCCAGCAGACATGGGACAGAGGAGGAAAAGATTTTCCTTACACTGTTCATTTATTTTCATCTAGAAATGCAGAATTTTTGCACAGCTATGGTGGTTTTAAGCCCAGCTGGAGATGCAACACTACGCAGCTGCTCGCTCAACCCTGCCTCTCCTCCCCCAGCCATTCCAGTGGAATGGGGAGGAAAATTGAAGCAAAACTTGTATGTTGAGATAAGAACAGCTTAATAATTGAAAATAAAGTAAAATACAATAATAATGGTTAATAATAATAATAATAATAGAAAAAACAAGTGATGCACAATGCCATTGCTCATCATCCACTGACTGAAGTCAGACCCCCCTTCCCAAACCCAGACCAGCTCCCCTTCTGGGTAATTCCCCCAGTTTATATACTGAGCATGACATTCTATAGTGTGGAATATCCCTTTGGCCACTTTGGGCCACCTGTCCCAGCTATGCTCCCTCCCAGTTTGTTTTTTCTTTGTACCTCCTCACTGGCAGAGCATGAGACAAGGAAAAGAAAGTCCGTCAGTTAAGACAGACAAAACTTAGCAGAAAACCAAAACATCAGTGTGTTATCAACACCATTCTCATTCCAAATCTGAAACACAGCACTGTAACAGGTACTGAGAAGAAATTAACTTTATCCTAGCTGAAACCAGGACAACAGGTCAGACCAAATCTTACTCCAGGCTGCTGACTTTAAGGGTCCAGATACATTGGCAGGGACTCCCTTTGACTGTGTGTTATAATGCCATGCACTGTATATAAAGCTTGTGCAAACAATTTACTGGGAACACTTCATATTTTACGTATAATTTGCATTGAGCTGTGTTTAAGGGAAATTAATTTTCTAAGCAAACAAGACAGCATTTATAGTTAAGTAAAAATATCTCAAATATATTGTACATAGAAAAAGGCCGTACTAAAACATGTTCCAAAATGGAACATAATTATGAAAGAAATTAAAACATAACTGTTAAAGAAATTAAATATTATTTGCACTTAGCTAATCGACCAATTTATATCAGACCACCATAGCCAAGAGTTTAGATCAACTAATTCAGATCTCCTTGTATCTCAAATTAAAATACTGCGTCACCAGGTTAAAATTAACATTCCTCTTTTTTTCAGCTTCTATTCAATTTGATTAGAAATGAATCAAATTAGATAGGTAACTCAGAGAGAAGATGACCTTTTTTCTGAAGTTATGGTAGCACTTAAAAATGACAAGGGTTAAGTTTCAACCTTCTGCAAAACTTCAACAAAACTAAAAGTTCCCCATTAGTGGAACTAATGCCAAAATGATTCAATCTTCAAAACTCATCCTCTCTGCTTAACTGCCAAAGCATTTTGCTGCCTTCCAGTACACATAACACAAAACACTGACTGGCATAACAATTATTTAAACAGCTTCGAACACAGAAACAAATAGAGTGTTACCTGAAATTTAAAAAAAGAATAAAGCAAGCACTATTTAAATCAAGCATTTGCTATTTATTTAGGCTACTTACATATATTTATCTGCAGTGGAATATCAGAGAGACAGTTGCAGAAAAAGTCTATGGCTATGGGTGTGCTTGGATTTCTCCCTCATAGACAAAGCGTATTTTTTCCATCTGCTCTCACACCCTTCTCCTGATTTACACCTCCCTGGCCAAGTGCTTCTGCACCTGTACTTTGACCTGATCAGTGAGGTGAACCCCTATCTGTGCACCAGCAGCAGAGTTTGTGAGATGTGGCAGAGAAAGGGAGAAGTGACACGCAGCTTAGGGGTTGGAGAGGGTGGAAATTCTTGCCATGATATGGTCTGTTCAAGGCCTCATCACATGAAAGCCACATCTATCTCACTACAGGACATGCATGCAGGCACATGAGCCAGCTGGCACTGACATACGTGGTGCAGGCACTGTGGCATCACAGGAAAACAGAGCTGACTCTCACAGTTAGTTATTACAACCCTTTTCAAAGCACTGAATATTCACGCTTCCAGCATTGCACATCATAAAGTACGACCATGATGTGTCTGCTCTGAACTCTCCTACCCTGCTCTATATGCTGCCAAAGTGAGTACCTCCATTTGCTTATTTATATACATATATTTGTTTTAAACCTCAGTTCTAACTAGAAATGTGGGAGAAAACAAGCTGAAAGCAGCAGGCCCTCAGGTACTGCCAAATGTCATCCCTCAGATGAAGTCAGAGAGGCTGTATTAGATTTATATCTGGCAGGAGGCATTCGCTCTTGGGAACCTTAACATTTAACATTCACCACCATACTGTATACACTGGGAAAAGGCCTAATATTTTATTAATAGTATTTCACAAAGTATCTTAACACACCATTATATGAAGCAGTCAGATGTTTTACTCCATCAGCAGAACTACCTCTGGCACACAGATGCACACTCACATACTTTGTCCATACCTGATTCTCAGTGGATGACACGGAAAGCTCTCTGAAGTGGGTAAGACAGGGAATCATTTACCGAGTTATTAGTCTAAGATAACGTATTTGTTTGATAACATGTCTCTTACTGAGGTCAAGAGGAGCCATACAAACACAAGAGTGAAGAATTTGACCCACTCAGTTCATTTTCTCGGGAGAGAGCAACAACAGGCAAGCATCACAGCAGAAGAAACAGTTATATTACAGGACTGTACTTTTTCAATATCTTTGCTTTTTATTTGGTACTCCTTCAGTCTTTCTGTAGCTTTTCCTTTGTCGAAGTTCCCTGAGAGCAAAGGTCCCTGAAAAGTGAAGTGGAAAGGACACTGCCTGTTCAGAACACCTTCTCTTATAAATGCATGAATAAAGCACAAGTCACCTTTGCCAGCTGGAAGGTTCTGGTGAAGTGGTGCGATGTTTTTCATTATTTGGAGAGAATAAAGGCCCTTTTGATGAGGTGCCACCTGTCACTCTTCCTTAACCAGCAGGTAGCCATTCTGACAGCACAGTGACAGCTGAATCCAGAACCTTTTCTTTTATATCATCTCCAAAATTCAATATAAGCAATCCTGTGCTAGGATCTAAAATTCTTTCATTTCCTGTCATAAGCTATGCTTGAATTACAGTTCATGAAATCTTGACACACACTTTTCAGCTATCCAAAAACATTCACTTTTCTGATTGCCAGATTTTTATTACCTATGCACAAAAATTTGTGGGTTTTTTAAGTTCTCTGCTTCCCACCCTCTGAAGTTTAACTTTTTCACATCAGTTTTCCAAAGAAGGTTAGTTTTCCAATTATAGGACATCTTTATATAAATTAAGGAATATACCCCCATCCCCATAGCAAACTAACATTTGAGTCATAAAATAGAGAAATGCAAGTGAGATCTTAGAGTTCTGAAAATACCATAATATTAACTTTATTATTCCCGAACCCCAAAAAATTATTTTAGTAAATGCACTTGTAACCATTCTGACACCTGAATAAAATGTTATGCTGTTCTTTTTGTAACATCTGTACACCAAGAAGCTTTGTTTTCAGCTCAAAACACTCTACTGTGCTGTGACACAGTGAAGTACTACTACACGAGTTCCCTGACACCATCACTTGCATTAGTGAACTTCCAGTCCAAGTACAACAGGAGAGACACTGTCACTTCACAACACGAGATAAACCAAGGCTGCAGAGAAAAACCTGACCCCATCCTTGTTCTACCCCCTTGTCACAGCAAAGATGCACTTTTGTGTGATTAGACTACTTGTACAAATTCAAACACCTTAAACTGAGTTTTAATTGCTTAAGGCTCAGCTTCATGTAATGTTATCTTTTCCACTTGGAATATACTTAAAGCTTATTGTAGTTCATCCTTTGGCACAGGAACTGAAATTAGTCATCTAATTGTCCTTCTGCAAATTTAGCATGGATTGATGATTAGAACACTCAAAAAGCTGTGACTGATTGATGCATTTTGCTGTACCAGTGTGCATGCTCAGGAAACCTGCAATTTTTCTAGCAATACATGTAAAGCTCAAAAAGCTTCCTTTAAAAAACACACATTAGAAATGACATCCTAGTTATATGAAAGATCTTTCTGTGAGGCAGCTGATAAAATACCAAAGAAGGTTTGGGTTGCACAAGTATTACCATTAGTAGGACAATTCACTAAAGTGGTTATTACATCCCTATTAGATACCACTAAAAATGCAGGGAAAAAAGTAAAAAAGAAAGGTTTATCTAGGGATACATACCATATAATGGGGAACTAAAAAGCTTTATTCTTTCAATCAGAATTATTTTAATGCAAGTAAACACTAACTAGCCACAATAACCACATACATCTCAGGTGTCTATAGATGAAAATCTATGGAGAAATAGAAGTTGTGATCAGATGTGGTCTGTTCTTATTGCTCTTCCACCTGCTCAGCTCACTGAGGATGGAAGGGTTTGAAGTGAGGTTGAAAAGCATCATAAAGCAGATGGATAAATTTCAGTTTCTATTCTATGCACAAAGTTCACAAATCCTGTTGGGTTTTTTTTGTCCCAAGACTAGACACGCTCAGAATAGTTCCACAATAAAACTGAATCATGAGCTCAGTGATGGTGTAACTCTGTAGCTTTAGGAACCTACTGAGAGCACTAGTTGCTAATACAATTCCACAGACATGATAAAGGTACTGAATTCACAAAAAATAAAAGTTTAAGTGTTGTCTACAAATAATTTGACTGAAACGTGTATGTTTTTAAACCTCTGCTTGCAAAGTTGAACAAACAATACACTGTTTACCTTCCTTGAAATTTTAAGCCTGATGGAGAAATTAGGTTTCTGTTATAGATTGGTTTAAATAGTGCACAAACCCTTATCCAAGCATTTTTACTGCATTTCAAAGCCAGCTTAAAATCATGCTTGGAGTACTCATCTCATCTGTGTGTGTGTATTTTTTGAAGATCATGCAGAAATGAAATAAAATGTGTTTTACATAAACCTAATACGTAAGTATAGTTGTATTAGCCATAACAAATATGCTCTGAATTATATCACCTGATCCCACAAAATGTTCAGTTATATAGACAACCAGTTAGATCTATCTCTGTTTATTTTATGTACTTATGCTTATTGTACTTCTCTTAATCTTTAAAATATTTTATGAGCTGGCACAGTTTCAGTGAAATTTTTACAATTCAGGAAAAATCATTATTTTAGCTTTTTGTAAATGTACATGCTTTAATTATCACATAAGTTGCTTAGTAATTTATTATCTGTGGCCAATTGGATGGATGATGTTCAGAAATAATTCGTATAAAATATTCTTTGTTCACAAAATAACCACTTTAAATCCAATTTCCACAGCATTTACCAGCAGCTTTACTGTAAGAAAATATTTTGTTTCAAAGACGCTGAAAATTTGCTAAATCTAAATAGATTAACTCCTGGCAAAGCATAATGCGTGTAGATGAAATACTGCAAAGCTATTTTGTTCTGTAAACATTTGCAGAGATGCTTTATTTTTTAATGGAGATTTAAAAATTATTTTGCACTACCAGTAATCTAGTTTTACTTCTGCCCCGTTGTTAATAAGAGTTATGACACATACATGACGGGATAGTGCTACAGCTAAGACAATCATGATCAAACTCCCAAGACAGAAATGAAGACTAGAAATCTGTGCCTGATTCATTTTAACTCCTCCAGGCATTCTTGCCAAGCACTTCCCCCTGTAACAATCATCACTCAATGCAGCAAAGTTAATCCAAAAAGGAGGCATTCTTATCACTAAATACACTGTTGTGGGTAATTTCTCTAACCCATCACTATTAACAAAGTTTTATTTTTTATGTACCTTACTTGCAAATACTGAAACTTACCTTTATTGGGGTCTATAATAATATAACTTATAAATAAATATAAGTAAATAAAATAACTTATTGTTATTTAAACAATCTTTAAATATTTAGCTGGCCAAAATAATCTCTTTTTTCTTTTGAAGCAGCTTGGTGTATGACTTTTGCATACATACTGATTCTTCTATAGACATATAGTAAAATAACCCTCTTCAAAATTCCATAAAACTCCTTGCTTTTTCCTCTGCCTTTCTTTCAACCAATGCCAGGACTGTCATGTGTTATACCTGAAATTTCCTCATAAATATTTCAGGATATAAGCCAAGGCCCCTTGGATGCAACATGTATAAAACAGTGTAAAACTCAATAATTATGTCATACTGAGCTAAAAGGAATGTTTTATTTTGTCATTTTGACAAAAACACCTTGGGATTGTAGGGATCAGGTGGTTTCCTCCAATTTGGACTTCTTTTTCAAAATATTAAAGGATATGTAGGATAAATATTCAAATCTTGAACACTATAAAGGTCTATATTTATACAACAGCACGAAAAAAACCTTGCAATGCAACAAAACAAAAAGTATATTTTTTAGATCAGATCTGATGTACTCCAGTGAGGGGTTTTATAATGGGAAAAACTGCAGCATGTACAAAATCCAAACACAATTATTTTACCACCTGTTTGAAACAATCTAATTAAATGTCTCATGTGCTTACTTTAGAACGCAGAATAGTGTTGCACAAACAAATTTAGAAAACACATATTCTGATGTCCAAGCAAGCAAAAACACTAGAAAAGTTGTACTATTGGTATACACTAAAAATTGACAGCAATTTTGTGTCCTCTCAGTGTTATTAAATGTTCAATTCAGCCAAGCTTTAAGGTAATTTGAACAGTATCTGAATTTTTATAATAATGTTACTCAAAGAATGATCTGTCCTTTGCTAATGTCTTCCTTACACCTGTAGCAGACCTAGGTCCATCAAGTGCATCATTTTATTTATCATGCTCCATTGCATTAGTCTATACGAAATTATGCTGAAAAGTGATAGTCTCTGAATTCATTCAATATGGCTTTCTACTGAAAATGATTTAAGAAGCAGTCCAATGCTTCTTGCTAGACAAATTATTGAATGCTTTGAATAAAGACAATTTCAGGGAACAGACATCTGACTCTTCTGCAATGTGTGCTTATTTCTTAGTCTTCAGTTTGAAACTGCTGTCCAAATCCAGAAGCATATTGTGTTAATATGAGAAACATGCATAGAGCCAACCAAAAAAAAAATACTTAGGTTAAAGTATTGTTATTAGGCAACAAAAGTCATATTTGACTGAGAGTGTTGAAATGGCCCACACTCTCTTTTGAAAATAAAGTCAAACTCCTGATGAATACAGTAGGAGTAATTTTTGCTCCTTCAGTCAGAGATTACATACCCCATCACATGGAGGGAAAGGAACTTAGCAGAGAAATGAAATTTCTTCAGTTCCAGTAGATTTTTTTTTCATTAAAATAGTAAAAAGGAGATGGAGATAAACATCACAAAATTATCAAGATCAAGTTCTGTTGAGAATTGCACATGAAAAGTACTGAAGAATAGGGCATGATGTGACCATAGATTTGGTAAAACAGTACTTTCCACAGCATTCCAGGGGAAGCAGTTCAGTTCCATAACATCCCCAGGGAATACGCCACTTTTTAGGTAAATTTATGCAAATTCTATTAAAATGTATTTTGATTTTAGCAATACCTCTGCATTTTTGCATTCTGCAAGACAAAGGGATAAATAAATACAGGTGGAGGTTAACAGATGGGTGATATCTACTGGAGTTGCTATCTCAACAATACTTAATCTGTTGAAATACATTAAGGTGATGGTAGAAGTTTAGCTTACAACTATCCAGACATAAATCTACATTTGGCCATATGGTAAATTTAACACATGCAGGGTGGAGGAATGATTATTTATACCATCTAGCATAAAATGTCTGATTTGTAGTCTCTCCAAGCAGCCTACATAGCTCAGGTGCTCTGAATCACCCTGTTGAAGAGCCAAATTCTCTCCATTGACTGCCTTGAGAGTCTTGTCTCAGATGTTTGGTAGTTCAATCAGATTATGCAAATCTCTCCATTCTCCTCCTCCATCTGTCCCCCACACATATCTATACATATAGCTCATACCTAAGAGCTTTTAGAGAGGATGCAGTAACGGGAAAACAGCAGACTAACGCTGCATAGAGCCCACAGGATATCTCAATGTTTACTGCTTCATCTGTGCTGGCATTGCTAATAAAAGACACAATATAGTTTAATAACTGAAAGGAAGCTAAGTAAAATAATCTACTATTTCACTCAGAACTCAGGACACAAAATGAATAAAGACAGTCTTTGAAGCAGAATACTCAAGGGAACAAGGCTATTCTTCACTTCTGCCTTTTTACTCCTATGCGTGAAAGTCTAGGACACTGAGTAGAACACCATATGGGTGAGAGATGCAATTCTGGAGTAGACAGAACTATCTTCAAAACACTTCCTGAAGGAAAGAGGCATACATAAATTAGGTGATAATTTTGTAGAATTAGAAAATGAACTCTTCTAAAGACTTCTACAAAAGGGAACATTAATTTCAAATTAATTGAGAGTGTACACTCTTATATTGGTTTTATTGTCCCATTTCAAATAATCCCTTCTAATATTTTTCCTCTTTATAACCCCTTGTTGTAAAGAATTCACACTAAAAACCTGCATTATCCTTTATTACTGGTTTCCAAAGAATTCCACATAGTCAATGCCACTGCTTTGAATACCAGTTTCCAGAGAAAACTTCAGCATTTCAAGCACATCAGTGAATGAGATTGAAAATACACAGTTGAAAAAAATGGTTAGACATCTGTTATACTTTAAATAATTTCAAATGTAAAACAAATTATATATTGTCACATGATGCTTCTAATCCCAGTGAACAACACTTTCTTCCCTTAGTAAGCAGAAGTAGGAAAGACAGGCACTGCCTGTCAAACCACATGCTTATCCCTGGAGAGGCTGAAATGCAGTCAAGAAATTCAAATACATGTATGAATAGAAAGTAAACTGGGGAGCCACTTGTATTTCTCCCTTTCCTCACCCTGCTGCACAGCCTAGCCACAGTAATGACACCTGCCTCTGCCTGCACCCACCAGAAGAAAGCAAAGTGCCCAGGGACACAGCAAATGAGGGCAATAGGTACCTTCAGGTGGAATGTCATTGGGGGTCAAATTACTGAAAGCACCTACCCTGAAATCTGACTCACCTAAGATTCTGATTCAGGCTAAATTAAGATTTGGGCCTTGCTCGTAAAGATACTCTCTGCAAATGGTAATACCTAAACTAACTGAAAGTCTTCTAATTGAACATTTTTCTGTCAGAAAAGACAACATCAGTTAACCAAACTTCCCTGGAGGGACACACTGATTTCCACATCAACACAAACTGAAAAGTCATTCATGAATTTCCTTCAGAAGAAAAGTGCTGGCTCTGTCAGAGGACTCTCCTTGTTGCACAGCATCATAGCCAATCTTCTGCTCTGTGATGTTATCATAAGACACAAGTACAAACTGAAATACAGGAAATTCCACTTGAAAAAAAACCCCCATTCTCTTCATCATGGCTGTGTTCACTGCTAGTGGAACAAGTTGTCCAGAGATACTGTGGAGTTTCCATCTGTAGATATATTCAAGACAAAACTGGACACAGTACTGGCAACATCCTGTATCTGAGCCTGCGCTCAGTAGGGGACAAGACCAGATGACTCTCTGAGGATCCTTCCAGAGTTAACCATGCTGTGATTCCTCCTACCTATTATCACCACACAGCCTAAGAAGAAGTGTAAGATGCCCTAGTAACAATTTACATGTTAGTGGATGTTGAAATGAAAAAAATAAATAAATGAGAAATTTAGTTTTATTAGAGATAAGAGAAATAGTTTATTTACATTCAGAATATGCTATTTCCTCTTACTGGTGGTAATGCTCATGATGAGCTCAAGGTACTGCTGAATGTGCTTTATCTTTCTCATATAGATACAACGTGTGTTTTCATTGCACCACACTGATCTACTTTGCAGTGGGCTTCTTATTTTACCTCAGATTACTTTCTCCAGGAAGCCAATGAACATATCTACTTTCATTCTCTCCTTTCTTTCCAGATATCATGGAATTATTAGATACAATATTACATTCAATACAGCACTGGAGGACAGGAAAGAAAACTATAATTTAATTAAAGGACTGCTACAGCATTTTAACTGACATACTGCTGTTCCCTCACATTTGTGATTTGAAAAAAAAATCAGTCTATCTATCATTTACCTCTCTGTGACGAAGCTTAAAAAAGAGAAATATTTAGGTATACTTATATTAGTGTAATTTCTTTAATATTAAGTATAGAGGACATTGTATAAGAGTAATCATTGTGAAGAATATTCACCAAAAAAAAACCTTTCCAAAGACTACCCTGGGAATATCCTGATAACCCATTTTAATTAATCACTTGCTTTTCTTCTAGAAATTCTAGATGGGAGTTGGGTTAGGAAAAAATATATTTCTACTCAAAATGTAGAGGTATTCCCACAAACAGTAAAATCATCAAAAGAGATACATGCATTTACGTATGGTTGAGGCACAGCGTGATACCATGGGTATCCATGCTCAGAATACATAAGAGGAGTTAATATCTTTTTTTTGGTGAGTTGTTGTGAAACTTTTTTGATCTATGTGGGTCATTTGAGAAATCGCTGTCATTTTCAAACCTGTCATGGGCTGTGCCTGACGAGAATGCAGACTTCACTGTTGTCATACACAGAGTGTAAACTGAGCAAAATGAAGCCAAGGGGACAATGTAATTAGAAAATACATCTTTTACAAAGAACGATAACATCAGTAGCAACAATCTTGAGGATTTTACTTAAATGAAACTGAAAGTAGGAAGCAGTCCAAGAAGAGAAGTTTCTAAAAGATAAGGACAGGTATATACTGAGGAAAAGTCTGGAAAACAGAAGATGTTGTCCTAAAGAAAGTTCACAAAAGGTTTCTTCCACACATATGCCTTTTTATTTCCTGCAAATTGTAAAATTCAGTCACAAATACTTAAATTATATTTTTCTGCTCCTAATCTGAAATTACAAATAGTCTATTTGGATAATATGAAGAAGAAACATGGAAAATGGAAAAAACAACCACAATATTCAGATAATTAAAATTTGCTTGAGATGTAGAGAATACCATTTTCATTTACCTCTAATTTTGTTCTTTTACTGTAAAGTCCTAAATGCTAAATACTTCAATTTATGTGCTTTAGGAACAAAAAAGCCACTTAACACTGTGCTATCCAGAGATTATGTTAAACTGAGAGCCACAGGCAAAAAAAGCCCCTTGATGAATAGCTGAACGGGAACAGGCTGACAGTCTTTTGATTTGTAGCAGGACTACTTTTCCCTTGTCTACTGTATTATTAAAATCCACATGCTGATGTATTGAAATAACCTTTTAAAGAAGAAGGTGACCTTGTACCTGGCAAAATTTGACCTACTCAGGCTGTTTCAGCAGAGTGACACAAAACATCCAATGACACAGGAGCGATGACAGAATGGAGCTTCAAATCCCTTTCCATCCTTTTTCCATCTTGCAAAGCTTCCTGGCTTCTGTACTGAGCACAGCCAGGGTAATTCAGCACACTGTCACACATCAAGAATACTGTATTCAGCTCACTCAGGCAAAAAGTGAAGTTCCCAGTCTGAAACATGTAGGTACAGGTTAGGTATGAAATAGGGAACAAAAACCCCAGTTCACTCCAGAAAATTCAAGAGTCAAAGTTAGTAGGACAAAGGTTTAACAGCCATGCTCACTCCCAAGATTTCTTCCTCTTGCTGATGAAAGTCAGGATTTCTCCAGTCCTGCTATGAATGCAGGATAGAGAAAAGCTGACATCTTCTCCATGGCAAAGGAGGGTAGGGTATTGCAGTAAGAGACCTAGAGAAGGTTAAAAATGATCTAAATATCCACCACAACCACCATTACCTAAGTAACTAAATCTGCAAAAGGTAGAATTCAAAGAACCCTGATGACTTTGTGAAGTACTTTTCCTACCCGAAGAACATTTTCTTTACATTAAGTAGAATCACATTCACTGTCTAATGAATTCTCTCTGAATTAGAAAACAGTAAGTCAAAAGGTTTGCCAACTGACCCCATCTAGAAATCTAAGTAGATTAGTGCTGAGTAAGATGACACTATACGGTTTGAGAACATCCTTTTCCTACCAGAATATTTAAAAAACACATTTTCCATATAGAGGTTTTCTAAAATTGATACGAAATACTTCACTTTCTGGATGAGCTGGAAACACCTAATCTAAACTGACTAGTTTAGACTAGAATTTATCTACTTTTAAACAACCACCCCATCCTCACTGTCATTCTGGATACTGTAATTTAAGGCTGTCACTATGTGGTGGTGCATTCCCCCCTCTCTGCTTCTTTTCCAGGATGCACTGCAATGTGAGAAATGCTCGTTAAGCCTCGGCCTTGACGAATGGCACCTGGGCTCAGCTTTTCCTGAGCTTATCAGAAACATTGTCTGCTCCCACAAACGGCTGTTCATAACAATCCCTTGTTTTCTTTAACATCTTTGTTCTCACATTTTCAGGGAAAGTGCCGACCCAAACTGTGGCCAGGATGAAACACTGTTATGACTGAAGCCCACTCTCTTGCAACCCTATAAACCGTGGTCCAAAATGAGACCCTTTGAGCTCTCCCGGACAGCAGCAGCTCTGACCAGCAACCTCTCTCTGAGTGGGGCCTCTCAGAGCCAGCCAACTCTCACGTGTGCTGTACCTGGAGGAGCTCCCAACAACGACGAGTCCTGGGCTGGTACCCTCACTACCCAAGGCCTGACCCTTCACCTGCTGGGGAAATGAAAAGGCATCTGAAGTGAGTATTTCACTGACCTCTGAGGGGAATTTTTCACAGGTACCTTGCTTGCACTGACTCTTTGTGTGCATGCACCTGCACATATGCTCTGGCAGATCTGGGAGAGATGCTGCTCTCTTAGATGTTTAAGTGCCTTAGATACCTCTAACTTAGGTCTGTAAGTAAGGTTAAGTCATAAGTTATAAGCTAAGTTAAATACTGCTGTGTTATTCTTCTGTTAAGTTGCTAAGTTCGACTGCAAAGTCATAAGTCATTAAGTTAGGTTAAATGTTGTTAAGTGTTATTCCTCTGTTAAATTGTTAAGTTATAAGTTAAGTGTTGTTCCTTTGTTAGATTGTTAAGTTTAAGGTATAAGTTAAGGTATACAATAAGTTCAAGTACTGTTAAGTTTGAGTGCTGTTAAGATTTTAGGCCATATTGCTTTTTATCTGTGCCCTCACTGTCCTTTTTTCACACACACACACACATACACACACATTCACACCTCCCTCCCTAGACAGTTCTCAGTTCTCAGTCCATTTCTGTTTTGATTGCCTGGATTTTGGTTTTAGTTCTGTTATTGCTCATTTTCCCTTGGTGTCCCTTAACTGTGCTGTGAGTATTAGGGTGAATCTTGCCAACAAACTTTGTGGTGCTCTTGCTCAATATTAAATCTGGTTTTTACTGATACCCTTGCTGCTGATTTTTAAGCAACCACAGACACTCATTTGTAACAGACTAGCTAGCTAATGCCTAAGGAAGATATAACAGGAATCCTTTTCTAATTTTAACAGAGAAAAGTCAGAAGTCTTTTGAGACAGTATAATTAATACACAATTGAATACTGTTAAAACAACCCTAATGGAATCCACACAAAGCTTTTTTAATAAAAAATGCTAACTTACAAAAAAAGTATTTTCTATTAAAAAAGACATTAAGCTATTAGAGAGTATCCAAAGGAGGGACACAGGGATGATGAAGGCTCTGGAGGGGAAACCTTATGAGGAGCTGCTGAAGACGTTTGGTTTTTTCAGCCTGGAGAAGAGGAGAGGAGATCTCCTTGTGGTCTTCAACATCCTCACGAAGGAAAGCAGAGTGGCAGGTACCAATCTCTCCACTCTTGTGACCAGTGACAGAACTCAAGGAAACAGCATGAAGATGAGTCAGGATAAGTTAGATATCAGGAAAAAGGTATTTTACCTGGAGGGTGGTCAGGCACTGGAACAGGCTCCCCAGGGAGGTGGTCATGGCACCAATCCTGTCAGAGTTCAAGAAGCATTTGGACAATACTCTCAGGCACATGGTGTGATTCTTGGGGTGTTCTGCACAGGGCCAGGAGTTGGACTTGATGATCCTGATGGGACCCTTCCAACTGAGCATATTCTATATTTCTATGATTCTATGACTAAATGCACACCCAGTTTCCTGACATTCATATAGCCTGATCAAAGACTGCCTTACTTTAGTTTCTTTATCCACAAACCACCATAGACTAAGATTTAAGAAACTTGATCTTGTTAGTCAGAGGTGGTTATCACCACATCACTTCTACATGTAGACAAGAAGGCATTATTTTTCACTCCTTCTCACAGCTCCCTGAAGAACCACATTACCTCTTTTATGCTTGCTGGGGTGTACATATGTGTGGGAAGGTGCTCCTCTAAAAGCAACACCTCAATATCAGACCAAGACATAGTATTCTCCAAGGCTAGATTAAGCCCCAGCACACGGTTGATATAAAACAATGTGAACAAAGCACTACTATTCAAGTGTTTCAATTACTGCATCCCATTAAACAAAATAAAATGCCAGCTATGAGACACCTAAAGGAAAAAAAAGTAATCATGAAATTAAATAGTTGAGTTCACTACAGCAAGATTTGACAAAATAAAAACACCTCCTGTGAATATATGACTCTGTGATCAAAGTAGGCTTTTTGTTCTACAGCTCCGCTCCATGCAGTGATTGTGATTTACCTTGAATATTACTAGTTCAGAATATGCAGATACCTATGTGTTGAGAACACTGCAAAAAATGGTTTCTGTGTTAAGATCATAGCCAAAATGGATCCTTGCAAAAATCAGGCCAATGTGTCGAGTTCATCAACTTGCTGACTGATCCCAAGGAATCACAGTGAGCATCCTTCAGAGAAGTCACCCATTTCACCATGGACCATGTTGACTCTCAAGGTTGAAGAGCAGTTGAAACACTGATATTTAAGATTAGGTCAGTGGCATTTGTCCAGATCATGCTTCCTTATAACAGTCAAAGAAATGGACATAGATTTATTTTTGCCTTGTTATGCATTCATTTTTTATTTTGTTTTAAATAATGGAATGCATAGAAGACTCTCATTGAAAAAAATGAAAATGAAGCAATTCTTTTAGGATAAATACAACACAGGTGAAATTCCAGGTGTGTGCTTGGTAGGTTAAATACGTGGTCCTTACACAAATTCTGGCTTAAGTCTTTAAGGCTTCTTCAAAGCAGAAAGAGAAACTCTATTAGCCAGGCAACAGCGATTTGAAGGAGGAACGTGACTGAAAAATCTCTGACTTCATGGATCCCATAGCTGAAGGTCTCCTCAAGATGGAACACAATGAGAAAAACATTGTCTAAAAGTTAGGTGAAGTAATAGATGCCAGAGAGTACTTCCTCTGACTTGGGGAAAGGAGAGTCTTTTCACCCTGAACGTACATGCATAGACAACTTTTGTTCTGTTTTCTGTCCTCTGGACTGTATTTTGAAACAATATTTGCCTCTATTTGCTATTCAGAAGAATAATATCTAAATGGAATTACGTATATCCCAAGGTGATATATTGCTTATCAGTTCTTATTTATCAAGTTCCTGATTGAATTTGAGACAGAAAAGTTATTGATTGGATAAAAATAATTTTTCTGTCACTCACACAGTAGATGACAGAGGGAAAGTGATATTGAACACTGACATATACTGTAAGTACAAGGATTAAATATGGCTATATGCTGTTCAAGTGATTAGTACTACCTGGCCAGCTGCTTTTTGCTTTGTTAACTTTTGGCTTAGAGAAAATGATATAACCTTCAATGTTATTTGGCATCTGGAAAAACAGAAGCACAGGCACTTGGGTCACAACAATGCCATGCAGTGCTACAGGCTTGTGAAAGAGTGTCTGGAAAGCTGCCCGTTGGAAAATGGGGGTGTTGGTCAACAGCAGCACAACATGAGCCAGCCTGTTCCCAGGTGGCTCAGAAGGCCAATGGTTTGCATCACCAATAGTGTGGCCAGCAGGACCAGGGCAGTGATCATCTCCCTGTATTCAGCACTGATGATGCCACACCTCAAATCCTGTGTTCAGTTCCGGGCCCCTCACAACAAGAAAGATATTGAGGTGCTGGAGCCTGTCCAAAGAAGGGAATGGAGCTGTGGAAAAGTCTGGAGCCCAAATCATATGAGGAGTAGCTGAGGACTGTTCAGCCTGGAGATGAGAAGGCTTGGGAAGGACCTTATCACTCTCTACAACTACCTGAAAGGACGTTCTAACCAGGTGGGGATCGGTCTCTTTTCCCAAGTAACAAGCGACAGGACAAGAGGAAATGGCCTCAAGTTGTGTCAAGGGACAGCTGCAATTAATCCTAATTGGTTAATAAGAAAAAATTTTTCACTGGAAGCATTGTCAAGAACTAGAACAGGCTGTTCAGAGTAGTGGTTGAGTCACCATCCCTCGAGGTATTTAAGAGACATGCAGATGTGGCACTTGGGGACATGATTTAGTGATGTACTCAGAAGAACTGGTAAATGGTTGACCTTGGTGATCTTAGAGGTCTTTTCCAACCTGAATGATTCTATGAGCACTATGTTAGAAGTCTGTGTTCTCATTCTAAAATTAATTCAGACACACAGATTGATGTGAAAAATTCTGCAGAAAAAAACCCAACGAAAACCTCACAAAACGCAAACAAAAAACCTACCAACAACAACAGAAAAAAAAAAAAGAAAATATCTGAAAACAACTATACCCCAGAGAAAAATCTATCAAATATAGCCAAGAATTTCATTACAGGGAAGCCAAGTAACTACTGTAGAGCACTTTAAGCCTATATTCAGCATACACAGAGACAGCACCAACTCTCTGATGCCCACCTCATCACAGAAAAGCACCATATTCAGAATGGAAAAGCCGTCAGTGTTTCCTCCGATGTAACAGGTTGTAATTATTACAGAGAGTGATGGTCCTATGCTCCCAAATTTGTTTGCTATACTGATTTTGATTTTTGTAGGCAGAATGTTTCACCTGTGACAAGCATCCACAGGGAAACAGAGGAGGGAAGGTATAGCCGGAAACATCCAGGCAGCAGCCTGAAAGTAATACCTGGTTGTACCAAACAGACCTCAGTGTAACTGAGAAAACAAAGAGAAAATCAGAATGAAGGAAAATCTGGTGTTGCTGTGGTCCTAATGAGAGCACAGTAATGGGATCTTGAGGGAGAGTCTGCATTCCTCAGGGAAAGAACTGGGGAAAAATTTATCCCAGCCTTTCTGAGGGGCACCAATTTTTTGCATTTGTTTTATTTGTTTATTTATTTTTCTCCTAAAAACTCCTGTCCTTTTTGCGTTGTCAGCAGTTCTATAGCTTGTATGCCTTTACAGAATTTTTTCTCAGTAAGGAGGAAAAAATGCGTTATGCAGAATCTTATCTAAACTTCAAGCAAAGACTTCTGTGAATCTTGACATATTGTACTTACTAAAAATCAGGTATTTTTCTCAATTTCTCTTTCAATACTATCATTATTGAAATTGTGAAAAACTGAATAATATTTTTTAGTATAGAAATAGCAGAATACATTTTGAAGATTGTCCTCCCTGATTCCCTCTTTACTCTCTTGTTTGGTTAATGAGGTGGAAGATAACACAACTGATAAAGATTGAATAGCTGAATGAATTTGTTGAATAGATATAGGGAATCTAATTTCAATACAAAGAATAAAAATAATAGTTGATGTAACCTTTTGATATACATTATTCATGCTAGCCACTAAAAGAAATAATAAAGCAATTTCCAGTTTCCAAATCTTCCTTTGAATACTGTGCTCTTTCATGGGGACTATTTGATTTGTAAATGAATGTAAATCTAGGTAGAAAGATTACACTTGCTTTTGCTACTTTCAAAAAAAATTTTTTTTTGCATTACCCACTCCCTTCTGTTTTGCTATAGGAACTTGCCAAATATTTCATTCATATGCTGGCATTTCTAAATAACTTTGCTTGATTTCCATTTGCTAATAAATGCTTTAACAAATTCAGAGGTTTATTACTTCTTTCCCTCTCTGAGATATTTATTCAAATTATTTCATCTCTGTGTTCCCATTGACACAAGGTGTCTTTTACTGAGGATTCCTGAACTATAGAACATTATCCAGGACATCCAGGTCTTTTTTGTTTGCAAAACTGCTTGCTAGGCAGTCAACCCCCAGCCAGTAGCCACCTGTTACAAGGGTTGATTCCATCCTGGCTACAGAAATTTACTTTTCCCTGTATTAAACTTATTTTAAGGGTCCTGTTATCCCATTTCCACCAGTGTATAAGGTCTCTTTGTGTGGAAACCTTTAGTAACTGGCCACAGATGGATTTTGTACCACAGATCCACAGGTCTGAGTCAACAGCACAGAAAATTGTCCATACAATTTACAATCCAGTATTCTCCCCTTATCCACAAAGCCAATCATCTCATCAGAGAAGGCAATCAGTTTGGCCAGACAAGATGTGCCCATGATAAATCCATGCTAGATGCTGCCAGCCAGTCTACTGTCCCTTCTCTGCTTGGAGCTGTCTTCAAGGAGGATTTGCTTTATAACCCTCCAAGGGACTGAAGTTATGCTGAGTGCCCTGTAGCTACCTAGATCCTCCTTCCTGAGGACAGGTGTGGTGTTGCATTTTTACAATCATCAGTAATCTGCCTCAATCACCACAGTCTCTCAAATGTGATAGAAAAAGTCTTTGTAGTGACATTGGCCGACTTATGGACTCCACCCGGTTCCATGGATTTGTGTATATTCGACAGAGGCAAGTGCTTTCTAAGCTCTCAAGGTGCTTGTCGCTCATTCCCTAGCAAAGTTCCATACATTTAAGCTATTCCTTTACATAAAGTGCAACCCCTTCTTCTCATCTTCTCAAATCTATTCCTGGAAAATGGGAAAGGAGATCAATAAGTAAAGAAAAAGGCCCTGCCAAGAGGCTGCTCCAACAATCCAATCATGCAATCTGATTCCAGCACCTTAAAATACACTGGAGTTTTGTTTAGTTTCCTGGTACAGATACAGCCTCGGTGTTTTGGATTAATACACGCTTTGTTTGCATAGGGTACTGGTTCTGGAACCTATTTATAAGTTATTCTACCCTGAGAGTACACAAATGTTTTGACTCAAAGTGAAATCCCCGGATTTATTTCACGCCTTTAAATATTTAATGATGAACTTAGAAATGTCATTTCTTAATGTTAGGAATCACTTAATATTCTACATCACATGCACAAAGGCAAAACTGAATGCAGTTCTAGTCTTGGACAACATAGCAGAAAAATGGTAATTGGGTGAGATGTTTTTCTCCCAACAAAAATGAGATCCCCTTTCCTAATGATTAGAAAACTCAATATATTAGGGATATATAAATATCAAAGCCCATGACTGAAGAAACACCATGCTTTTCTGTTACTATCTGGCAAATCCAATCATATGCTGTGCAAAAACCCTCCTGGTGGAGTTTCTATTTCACTTAAAAACCCAGCTCCTAAAAAGAACATGCACATTCCCAGGCTGCCATTTTAAAATTAAGTTTCTAAGTCTCACAGTTGCAAGAAGAGAACTGAAAATAAGACTCTGATTACAGAAATCCTCTAGAATGTCCTCTCTCATCTGATAGGTACCTGCCACAATTACATTTGGTGTTGGCAGCTCACATTAAAGTAATTAATCAGTGCCTCCAACCTAATAACCTGAAGTCTTTCTGGCATTGAACTATTCCTGTTACTGACCCTTGTAGGGTCTTACACCATCGGAGTGTAACACCATGTCCAAACCAACACACTGACATAAACACAGCAAAGACATTAGAGATTTATTTACTTTTATATATACATCCTGGTCATATTAAACCTGATGTAAGCTTAAATGTATCTGGTTTAGTAGGTTTGGTTTACTTTTAATTTATAAGATAGCATCATTCACAATAAGGAATGCAAGAACGGGCAATATTTTAAAAAGTAGGGAAAAAAACCCCTAAAAGTGTCATCAAACACCGCTCTATGCCAAAATCTACTATATACCTGTCATCACCTCAAAGGTTTATCAGTTATACGAGGAGAGTCACTTCAACTGTTCAACTTCTAACTTCATATTAAAAAAAAAAAAGCAAGCCAAACCAAAACTGTCTTTAAATTGACATTTTCATTAAAAGTTAAAGATAAATAGTGAAAAAAAAAACCCTTGTTGTTTTTCTCTTGATCAAGATAGTTCAGCAATATTCATTTCATATGTTACTGTTCTGGAAATGTGATTGTGATATATATATATATAAATATATATATGTCTATCTCAGACTAACACTCATATAAACTAATTCTTTCGATTGTAATAATCTTGCTAGATGCAGAATTTCTGTAAGTTTGATAATGAATATCTTAAAATTGTCCAAGGCAGGAAAGGAAAGAAATATCCTATAGACAGAATGGCTTAATAAAAAGACCTTGAAAATACTGACACTTTAATGGAGTACAAAAGTATTTTATGTTACAACCAGGCCTCTTCAGTTTCTCAGGGCCTTATATAGTTGGAAAAGTAGTCATATATACAGCTAAGAGGTGAGAACAAATTAAATAATATTTCAAACAATATGCAAAAATCTCCTTGAGAGATTTCTGAAACCTTGTTTCTTTAACAGTCATTATGAATTTCCTATTAAGTTCTGACTATTACAGGTAAGTAGCTTTTCCTATGGTTTCAAAAGTGTTTTATGCCTGTTATAGATAACAGTTTTAAACTGAAGTTTATATTAAAATGATAAAGCAGATTTGGAATTGCAGTCTGTCATTCAAGATAGTATTTGTATGATGATTAGTTTCCTGGACGCAAAAAGATTTCATTCTGACCATCGCTGAGGGGTGTGTACGTCTGTCTGAACAATATTTCAGTCTCACATTCAGTTATTAGAGTTGCCCAGAAATTCTACAGAAGTGAAATCTCCAGAGAGAAATTTCTGCCATGCCCTGCCTTTCTTTATTGAAGGAACACCATGAGAATACATTTTACAATATTTCAGCTCGTCTGCTCCAAGTTCTGATTAAAACGAAAAAAAAAATCAAAAGTATACGATAAGAAAATTACTGGAAAGATAGATACTGAGGGTTTTCTAGGGAAAGCTAGTAAGATCTGAGCAAAGGACAAAAATTTCAGATTATTTAGTTACTTGAACTAATGCTTATGAAAAGAGTTTAGAAAAACAAACTCACAGAAACTTTTAAAACTGTGTGATAGGTATGTATACGACCCTGTTTTATGTCTTTTAATGATCGAGTCCTGAATAGTTAAATAATTACACATTTTCTTTCTCTGTTTAGTTTTTAATCCTGGTCTACCTTCTATACAAGTTTTCTATGTTCTCAGTACTTCCTAAACCTGAGTTTCCTGTCACTGTGCATATCCTGAAATTCAGTCATGTTCGTGAGTTTTGTATCTGGGGTTTCTACCTCCTATCAAGGATTTTTTGGATCTGTTTTAGACAGGATTCTCCATTTTTTTTCCTGTCTATGTCTGCATCACAAAAATATTCTCTCCTCCTTAAATCTTTTTAGTATTTTTCCCGGCTCCTTCTCTCAGCTTTTTAGTTCTGACTCTTTAGTTGTATGTAATTGTCCAGCTGAATGTCACTTGAGACGTGTCACTCCTATGCAGAGGCCACTCTGACCTCCCAAGCAAGGGGTGCTCTCTAAGTTTACATTTATGCTCTCTAAGTTTACATTTATGGTTTCACAGGTGAACCTCAGCTTCTCAGTTCCTTTCTGTTTCTTGACAAAGAATAAAGAAGCTGTAAAGAGCAGTTTTCTTGCCAGCTGGGGAAGGGCATTCTGGCCACAGCCAAACAATAAGGGAGTGCAAGGATTGTATAGGTGGAGAAAGGAAATATTCATGGATGGAAAAAGACACTAGGATGAAGTGAAAAAACGGAGGACAGAGAGAAAAAAAAGGAAAATGAGAGGAAAGGGAACGGGAGGAGTTGGGGAGGAAAAAGGAGAAGAAAAAAATGTAGAATGGAGAAAAAGAAAGGATTGTAGAAGACAGAGACACCTAGGATGTTTCTGCAGAAAGTTGCAAAAATAGGAAATGATCCTGCGTGAAGAGAGAAAAGGAGAAACAGGTCTTGTCTGACCTGTGACAAGAACCAGAAGTAATGTCTAATTTTAGTAGAATGGAATGAGCTGCCACAGTGTCAGAACCCTTCTGTACTGTTGTGGAGGAATGCCAGTAGCCAACAGGGGGAAGAATTAGCTGTCACAGCTGTGTGCCAGGGACCTGGAAATCAGTTCCTGGAATATGCACAGTGGGGACACCTTTAGGGATATAAAAGGGTAAATTCAATATCCCACTTGGCTTTTGAACATATTGTCTGGCTGTATCAGTCTTTGGAAGAATCACAAAATATTGATCAACTAAAGTTTACCTTGTTTATATATATATAAATACTGGCATATAATATACCAGTGATTGCTGGTGGTAACAACCATAGCACAATAAAAAAGTACAGAAAAAGCCCATCACAATTTCTAGCCAGATAGATATTCAGCCACTCAAAAGAAATAAAATGTAAATAGGAAGTTGCAACAAGTCTTCCCTGACTTCCCCCCGCTTTTTCAGATTCCCTTAAGAAAGCCAACACTGAAAATCAATTACCTTAAAAAGTTTTCAGAGCAAGAGGGTTTTCACAAACAGAAATTTTTATTTCTGAATGTGAACAAATTGCTCTATAAAAGAGAATTAATATTTGAACGTAAATCTTGTTTTGAATGTGAAAAAAGTGTTATGATAGAGTCAGTGACGCTGGGAGAGACTTCGGGATGACTGTAATTCAAACTCCTGATCAAATTAGGGTTGAAACTAATTCACACGAGCTGTGTCAAGTCTTTCTCCAGTTGCATCTCAAAATCTCCAGAGACAAAGACTTTATGATGTCTTTGAAAAGCCTATTCCAGTGCCTTACTGCCCTTGGTGATTTTTTGTTTCCTTCTATCAAATCAGAACCTCCCTCATTTCATGTAATGGCCATTGTCATATTAGTTTACCATGCACTTCAGTACAGTATCTGCACATTAAGGAATACAAACATGCACTGGCCGTTAATATGCTTTGCTTTGGCACATGCTGCTATGTGCTGGAGAGAGGACACCCTTTGGTGGCTGTAATGAATTCCATTGAACTTGACTGTAGATAGAAGTGTGACTGTCATTCTGGACTTACAGAAACACCTCATTTTCTCTGCTGAAACTCTCAGACAAGTAGTGACCAGTCTCAGCTTGCTTAACTTTTGAAATCTTACAGTACCACAGACCAGGATTTTTGACTGTCAGTTCTGCTGAGCCTTGACATAAGAAAGGGTGCTATATTTTGCACATAAATCTATAGAAACCTGCAGTACAAATCTCCCAGACAACTTTGAGGTTTGCAAGGTGCTGGGAACAGCCTTTTATCTTCCTCCCTGCAGTTTTGTGTTGGTTAGACATGAAAAGCTTTAAAGATTTCAAGTATGGACTTTGGAGAAAGGTGCTGGGGACAAAAAGAAAGAAAGGAAATACAATGTTATAAACCACTTGGATATCTCAGTTTTCTTTTAATCATAAGTGACGTTTATCCAAGAGTTTGGCATTGTCTTCTCTAACTGCCAGAGGCAAGCAGTATTTTTGTATTGAAATGTTGATTTTCAGACAACTGCTGTGAACAAAAACAGCATTCAGACCTCAAAGTTCCCTTCCATTGAAAGTCATCACTAGCAGACAAACTTCTCCATGCTCATTTGGTCTAGTAGCTTCATTTGAAGTCAATCAATACAGGAACACCTGTAAGGTACAAACATGCATCTCTTGCTACTTTTTCTTCCTTTTAACTTAAAAAGAGCAACTTTCCAGAATTAAAACATCAACAATATTGAGTGCCCTAAATGGTTACCATTCTTTTTCCTAAAGAAGGTGCTATTTTTGCCCCCTTTCATATAAATACAGAGGAACTACTGTAATTGCAAAATAGCACCTATTCTTCATGTTGGTGTATATTTTGCAATAAAATAAGCATATTGACTGCACCTTCAGCAATAAAAAATCAGAGAATCAGAAAAAGTAAAAAACTGTAAAATAGCTACTGTGTGATAAGGCCACTTATAAGCAAAATGAAAAAATATATTGAAAATGTCTGCATTGTCCTTTTGAGGTGAGATTTGAAACTAAGCATCACATATTTTGGATTGAGGTGCCTCAGGTTTTGATACAGTGTGTACTTCTTTCTGTTGATTACCAAAAGATCACAAAGTTAAAATGTATGTTCATCAAAAACAAAAGTTTATATTTGACAGGAATAGCCTCTTCTGAAAGGAAAAAAACTTATCCTTGAAAATTTTTCGTGAGCTCTGACATTCAGCCTGCATCAGTTCAAATGGCATGAGATATACAGATTATACCATTGCAACCCATGAAGACAATATTATTCACAGATTTTTTTTTTAAACACAATTGTAGAAAATGTGAATTCAAATGTCAAATCAGTTAATGTAGATAAAGGGAAGACTTATAAGCAAAGAAGCATCAGAGTATCTCAAGGCCATAATTAAATATTTGACATATATTCCATTAGGAAAAGTTAAAGAACTGTCAGTTTGTCCATTTTAGAGGATTCACAGTAGGATTTGTTCTTTTTTTTCCTTCATTCTGTTTAATTCTATCCAGCTTCCTGCATATTGCTTGTCACCTCAGTAGCTGAGCACATGCAAGTAATGAAAAGACTAAAAACTCTATCCCTTCTCATTCTTCTGAGTGCGTCTGTGTGGTGGTGCATTCCCCCGACCTCTCTTTTCCAGGCTGCACTGAAATGTGAGAAATGTTCATTAGGCCTCGGCGTCGACAAACAGTACCTGCTCTCAGCTCTTCCTGAGCTGATCAGAAACTCTGTCTGCTCCCAGGAACTGCTGTTTATAATGAGCACTGTTTTCTTTATGAACAGCTTTGGAAACTATTTTTCTTGCCTGAGTGGCATAACATCCCTGTTCTCACATTTTCAGGGAAAATGCCAACCCAAACTGTGGCCAGGATGAAACACTGTTATGACTGAAGCCCACTCTCTTGCAACCCTATAAACCGTGGTCCAAAATGAGACCCTTTGAGCTCTCCC
>WBMZ01010110.1:581093-648398 GCA_013400975.1 Atrichornis clamosus
CCCATTGGGAAAAGGCATCTGAAGTGAGTATTTCACTGACCTCTGAGGGGGATTTTTCACAGGTACCTTGCTTGCACTGACTCTTTGTGTCTATGTGTGCACCTATGCAGATGCTAAAGCAAATCTGGGAGAAATGCTGCTTTCTTAGATGTTTAAGTAACTTAGAAAGCTCAGTAAATTAGGCCTGTAAGTAAGGATAAGTCATAAGTTGTAAGCTAAATGCTGCTAAGTGTTATTCTTCTGTTAAGTTGCTAAGTTCGACTTAGAAGTTATAAGTTAGGTTAAATGCTGTTAAGTGTTATTCCTCTGTTAAATTGTTAGGTTTAAGTTATAAGTTAAGCTAGGTATAAGTCAAGTGTTGGTTTTTTGTTAAATTGATAAGTTTAAACCATAAGGTAAAGTATATGATAAGTTCAAGTATTGTTGAGCGCTGTTAAGCTTTTAGGCCATATTCCTTTTCATCTGCCCTCACTGTCCTTTGACACACTGTTATGGTCAGGTTCTTAATGTTTTAGAGAGAGAGATGCCTCTGCCTGAATTAAGGTGCAAACAAGACCATATGCTTAAGTCAATAGTATGGGTTTTATTTGACAGTAAATGAGAGAGAGAGAGACAGAGTGAATAGAAAGAGATGGGGAAGACATAGAAAGAGACGGGGGGAGAGAAAGAGTTACAGAGACAGAGAAAATATCACCACTCCATGGATCCCAACGATGTCCTGTTGATCCTCTCCATCAGGCCTTCTTGGTGGTGAGGGTTCCCCCCGTGAAGCACAGAGTCCGATGGGTTAATGCAGGCTCAGGCCAGGCGGCAATGTCCAGGCATGTCCCCTGGGAGGGGCCATTGTCTCTTGCAGCAGACTTTGGATCTGTTGCCTCACTTTGCATCACCGGCAGCCTTGTGGTGCAAGGCCCCAGGAATCGGTCTGGGGAGCACTTCAGGGGGTTTTTGATGGATTCAGACACCCCCTCAGCTGCTTCTCACGTGGATGTCCCGTGGTTGTGGCCTTCCTGGGGCTGGGGGTTCCACAGCCAGTCTGTGTAAGGGAGGATGGGTTCCCTGCCCCTGAGCAGAGGTTACCACACACCCAAACCTGCTCCCCCCACCTCGGCTGGGGGGGAAATCTGTGAAAACCTGCTCCCAGCAAGTGGGTCTGTGGGCTGTGGCCTCCCGCACCCCAAACCAAGCCAGAGATGATTCCTAGTACAGCTGCTGGGTTTGGCTTTCGTTCTCCTCCTCCAGCCTTGTTTGCTTCTCCCCAGACCTGAGATGATTGAAGAGTAGGTTTCCCTTTATCTAATCATGGCAGTTTAACTCTCAGTCCAAAGTTCCAGTCAGGCACCTTCAGGGAAGGGTGGGCTTTGGTGGCTTCTTTATACAGTTTTGCTGCAATGAGCAAAACTTTGTAACAATGTTTGAGGCATGAACTATTTCAATCTCTGACACACACACACACACACACACACACCCCCCAGATAGTTCTCAGTTCATTTCTGTTTTGATTGTCTGGATTTTGGTTTTAGTTCTGTTCTTGCGTGTTTTCTGGGTGTGCCTTAGCTGTCCTGTAAGTAGTAGAGTGAATCTTGCCAACAAGCTTTGTGGTGCTGTCACTTAATATTAAATCTGGTTTTACTGATACCCTTGCTGTTGACTGTACAAGTGACCACAAACACGTGTTCGTAACAGTCTGTAAGTAAGTGGTATGTGCAGAAGGATGGATGTGCAAGAAAGAGAAGAACAGAGATTCTTTTTGTAGGTTTGTTTTTGTTATACTCATGCTGCTTGTTTTCATACCTAGGACAAAACTGGAGTAGAAGATGGTGAGGTCAGGATGGATCTTTCTTTCTAGTATATTCATCCACAAATCAAGGACTGATTTCATTTTAGCCTTTCACACGCATTATTTCATTCTGCTCTAGTCAAACAACAGTTTCAATTAGGAATTTAGATGGATTTAATATATCCTGGGGCATGGTAAGAAATACCTTGATCTTAGGGACCAAGACTAAGAATTTTTTTCATCTTTTTGTTGCATAAGAGGCCCATGTCATTCGTGGAACAGCTCTGATGTGTTTTTCTAGTAAACAGTGTTGCTAAGGATGAAAATAGAAAGATATTGATGAAGGATCTAAATACTGTGAACTGCAATTCATTTCACTTCCTGATAATCAGATTTGTTCCAATAAGCCTCTTGGTGTTTCACTGGTGGTTGTTTTCCAAAGAGAAGAAACACTGATGTCAAATCAGGCTGCCAGAGTTTAAAAAAAAAAGGCATTAACTGAACTGATGCACTCAGAGCTGGCCAAGCAGAAGAGACAGGTACAGCTGGCCTTGCTTCCCAGTGCTCATCAAAAGACATCAATGCAAAAGCAGCAGACTACATGAAACAAGTAGTCTGATTTAGGTGACATCACAACCGGTGGAGCAGGGAGACCTTCTGAGCTCCTAGATGCTCCTACCCCGTCAGGACATAGTAAAGTCACACACTAGCTCTCCCCTTGCTTTTCCTGTGAAAGAAACTCAGGTAGAAAGAGCTGGAAAGGAATCTCAGTGTCTTCTGCACAAGCTGTCAATTTGGCAAATCGCCTCAGAACAGCATGTACCTTTTCTTTAATTTACATGTCTCCCTATGTTTACTTTCTTACAAAACTGATGGAAAGATTTTATGGAAAAATCAGCTCTTCCTGAGCTTGAATAGATTAGTAGCAAAATTGCCAGAAGTCACATTTAAAAAAAATTAGGGAAGAATAAATTACTTTTTAATATGCATGGCTAACCCAAACATTAAATTATAACTTACTTCCAAGTTCACAGAAATAATCTCTGTATTTAGATATTCAAAACCACAGTGTTTCTTAAAGAATCAATTGAAAATCTACATCCTATGGGAGAATATAGAAATACTTATTTAAAAATTAATTTAAATTTAATGTCTAGATGTGTTTTCCTACTTTCCCCACCTAAATCTCATCACTTGTTTGTCTGTCTGAGGGGTTCTTTGATAGGAAGAAACCTAATTCCATCATATGTTGTTTTGACAGTAAAATATGCTACCCAACTATGAAAAAAGATTAAAATTTCATTATCTGTTGTTGAGGTCACTCCACCAGCCGGTGACCAGGGAAAGTGGCTGAGACCGGCTGGTGGAAAAACTCAGGTATTTGAAAAATATATCTGGTTAAAGGAAAGGCCTCTCCCACAAATCCTTGCGGTTGGAATGTAGCCTTACCCCCCAGCCCCTCAGATAAGATTAAAGCTACCTCTCCCAGCAGCCTGTGTGGCTGCTTCCTGCCCCGGCCCTCTGCCCTGCCCCTTCCCTCTGCTCCCTGGCTCCCTTCCCCGGCTCCGCCTTTGTAGCGCCCCTGTGCCCTCAGACCCCTCCATAAAAACAGAGTCCGCACGTGCCTCGCTCTCTTCGCCCGTCCATGCTTCCAGGAATAAACCATCTCTCCGTGGAACTCGGTGAGCGGAGGGCCCTCCTGACTCTTTGTCTCTGGTGATTTGAGCTATCCGCCATAGGGTGTGGGGTGCGTGCCACCAGCGCCGACCAGCAGCGCAGGGCAGAAAGAGGGGCGAGCTAGCAGGCGAAACTGCACCCGATCTGTCCCTCTCTCGAGACAGGTTGGGGTACACAGCAGCTACCTCCGACTGCCCCATTGAGCCCCCACAATCTAAACCCTAAGGGCACGCCACAATCTGTCAAACAGGATGCCCTTTATACAAAGTTAATCACTTTTAAGGAGGCAAACCTGCACTTCATAGCAAGGGATACAGCCAGACAAACTTCAGCAACATTTCTCTTAGAGGAACAGATATACAGGGCACTTCCCAGATTGTCCTCTAGCACTGTTAGCAAAGCAACATTGAAAGCTGCATGACTACCTCGCTTCTTTTTCTTAGCTCCATCAGCACTTAGGACATGCTTTTGCTTTCCCATTAATTTTTCAAGAGCAGAAGCAGGAAAAGGATGGGACCTTTTCATGTTTCCAGGCTGCCTTGTTTCTTCCAGGCAGTGTTAAAAGTAAATAAAATTGACAAGACAAGGCTAATGAGTTGAGGACTTGATGTTTTCATCCTATATTTTGAGTCTGTTACACGTAAACCATAAATGACTTCTAGTAACCTCATTATCATCGGTCAGTGAAGCCTAGCAAATGTAACAAGTATTGACTGAGCTCCAGCCAAAATGAGTTTAATCTGGAAGTCCATAGTCACGGTTTCTGTTAAACTTCTGTGGTGTAGTGCAGGTTATCTGGTTGACCTTGGCAATTCCGCTCTATCCTCATTGTCCTTTCCTCTTCATCTCAATTACTTGGAATTTGTTCTGATTCTGACACTGGTTTGGTACTTTGTTCTCAAAGTCCCAAAAGGTTTCTTTTTACTTTGAAAAAATTCTGCAGCAATTCCTCTTTTCTTATAAGAAAGCAAGTTAAAACACACAGTTCTCATGGTTTGGAGATGCATTAGTGCAATTTTTAGTGTGGCCACTGGGGTGGCCATGGAAGACAATAATGCAATTGATTTTTTCTTTTCTTTTTTTTTTTTAATCCACTCATTAACAACAACTAAAGCAATTAGAAAACTACATGTTATTTTTTTGTTTGAATATATGGCATGTATTCTAAGAGATCTAAAATAGCTTGACCCTTCTGGATTCAAGCAAGCCTGTCTCCTGCCTTTGGAAATGTGAAAATCAGGGTAGTAGAAGGGAAATGTAGCAACTTTTAAGTTGGTCAGCAGTGGGCTACCTCGGCTTGTACTTTCATGCTTTATGTTGTATTTTATGAGGTACAATTCAGGTAATTATATCAGCATTTGCAGAAATGTAACACTCCAAAGTAAGGAATACCAAATAAGCCTATGATGTAACATCTGTGCGCACACAATGAAGTGTGCATTTTGGAAGGTGCCTTTGGAAGTTTTTTCAAGCATTAAGATAACTGTGAAAGACCAAAATCAGCCATATCCTGAAGAGGAGTGAACTATGCACAGAACTGTGAAGAGTTTGGATGCTGTTGACTCTTGATCCACTCTGACTGTTGCCTGTAAGAGAAAATACCTCAGCCTCCTCCTTGTCTGTTGTCACCAGTTTGCCAGTCATGCTAATTGAGGCATGTACACTTTCTTTGACCTTCTTTTTCTGGCTAACATAGCTGTAGAGGCCTGTCTTGTTACTCTTTGCATCCCTTGTCAAGTTCAGCTACTGACCCCATCCCCACACTGCATCCCTGTACTCTTCCCAGGATACCTGTCCCTGCTTCCACGTCCTGTGCATTTCCTTCTTGCCAATTAGTTTGACCAACAAATCTCAACACAGCCATGGCAATCTCTCACTTTCTTTGCCTGATTCTTACATCTGGAGATCAAGAGTTCTTGTACTCTATGGAAAGTGCCCTTAGAGATCCATCAGTTGTGTCCCTGAGGGCAGTATCCCAGGGGTTTCTACTGACTACTTGAAGAGGTGAAAATTTGGGATCCTAACCTTACACTGCAAATGACCCATATCCCTCAGAACTGCAAATTCCAACAGTGCAGGATCACTGCAGCCCAGGATGCCTCCAATCTTCACTCTTTCAAATAGCTCACTTGCTTTAGTGACCATCAGATCCAGTATTGCAATGCCTCTGCTAGGGCTGTCTATTACCTGGCTTAATAAATTATGCTTCATGCATTCCATGAGTGTCCTGGATTGCTTACAGCTCGCAGTGTCAGCCAGGGTCAGGGAAGTTGAAGTCCCTGAGAAGGACGAGAGACTGAGAGCATGATGTCTCTTGCAGCTGGAGCAAGAAGGCTTCACCCACAGGCTCCCCTGGATCAGCAGGATTGTAGCAGATCTCAACCACAAGGTTCCCCTTGTTGCCCTGGTCTCTACCCATAAGCTTTTGACCTACTCATGGCTATTCTTCAGCAACAATTCTTCACATTCAATCCATCTCTTGACGTAGGAGATGCCCCTCTGCCCCTCCTTCCTCTCGTGTCCCTTCTCAACAACTCATAGCCCCTGAGAGCTGCACTCCAGCCACCGATGGCTACAGGGTGGTAAAACATGGCTACATTTTCCAGCAATGTAAGAGTTACAGTGTGTCAAAACCAATCATTCCTTCTCATGTTAAAAAATACGATGCAAAAGACTGTGACTGTCTCCTTCTGGTGCTCTATAAATGTCAAATAGGAGCTCTGTGTGTTCTTATACATACAAGTGCCAGGGTGCCAGGACTTCACAGCTTATGGACCAGCCTCTCCATAATGATCAGATTCATTTGCAAACCAATTATGAAAGACCTAAATAAGCAATTAACAATAATAGAAATATGTAGTATATACGTAGTATACTAGGTGTTATATTACATTTGAAGGAGAAACCTATTTTCTTTCTGCTTATGATGCATTGGTGTCACACTGTCAAATGCTTGGAAAAAGAAAAAAGAACAAGCTCATGTTTGCACATGATAACATTCTTGAAGGGATTTTAGCTTCAAGTAAACACTGAATATCATGAGATCTGTGGTGAAATCATGGGAACCAACAATGATTGTCACACGGCAGAGACTCCAGGACCTGCAGCTGATACTTTCAGCTTTCAAACATGCAACAAGCCACATGCCTTACTTCAGCACTTTCTCTTATTTTCTACTGACACCATAAGCATAATTTAGCTACATATTTTCTTGCCAAAAATATCTGGCTCTCAGGCAGGTTTTTGCTTTTCTAAAATTATTTTTGATGCTGATTGATTTTTTTTTTCTAATCTTACTAATAGAAAATTTAGAAAAATAAGACTGTTTGCTTTGAAAGGCTAGACTGAACCTGGGATTTTTTAGACTTCCTTGTATAAACATAAGTAAGAGCTGGGGAGTGCTAACCCTGAAATACAATCACCTGTAATTAAACTTCAGATCCTGGAATAAGAGCATTTTTTTTGCTCTGAGGCAGGTTGCCTAGAGAGTTTGTGTCATAATATGGGCATCCCATCTTCCTCAGGCAATTGTGCAGGGTAAATGGAGGCACCAAGAATCCTTGGAAGACTGCTGCAAAACTGGGGTAGATGAAACAGCCTGTCATCAATCCAGAGGGTGTCAGGAAGAGTGCGCTGGACCCAAGATATCACGAGTTAAGCATTTTAGGCTTCACTAATTAGCACTTGCTGTAATTTTACTCTAGGGTCTCATTTTTGCTGAAAGTAATGACAGCTGCTCCCTCTCCAGAGGAGCCTTCAATCTTGTGGAGAAAAATCTCATGAGCCACTATAAAAGGAGAGAGACATTGGTCTGCTACTAGTACAAAACCTTAGCTCTTTGTGAGGAACTGGAGCACAGGATATTACATGAATTAACCACTGCCATCAGGGAGAAAATGGCCAACCCTTAACCTCGGCGAAGTTTTGTTGCTTTTTCTACAAAAGAAATGTCATTTATGTACTAGTGGCTATCACATGTAATATCAGATTAATTCATATTACTCTTGCATGACAACATATTGCATAAATTTGTAACCAGCCTTGAACCAGACAGCTATAAATGTTTAGAAAGGTGCTTCTGATATACCTTGAACAAGGAGACACTGCAGTAACAGAAGGAGTAGTGGCACAATAGTATTTACAATATGCGCTAGTTTGGCATGACTCTACCATAAATTAGATCTAGAAAGCACAATTTTACACTGAACGTACTGATATCATAGATAAATTTGAACAGTTTCATAAAATATAGTACATAATATTTGAGAGATTAGATAAAAATTAGCAGAATTTTCAATGAAAATTAGCTTGTAATAATTTTTATGAGTCTTGGCTTGGCTATAAAATAGAGTCATAAAAATCTAAAAGATACTTAATACAGTGTCTCTTACATATTGAGAAATTTATTGAGTCACACACAGAAAAGTAGTAGTGGATTAGTCTGTAGTGAGTAGTCAAGGAATTGGATAAATATTTGACTCCCTAGAAAACAGTACAATACTCCCTAGGAACATAACTTATGTTAGATAAAAAAAGAAACACTGTCAGGGACTTTAAGGGAAACTTAAGGAGAGTTAAAGCTGGGTGATACAATAGCAGATTACATTCAGAAAAGCTATTGGAACGAAGAAATGAAATTGCAAAGTTTATCACTAATAGTTTATTTCTAATTCACTACACCCTGGTGTCATTGTAGGTAACTCCGAGAAAAAATGCTTAGAAACATTAATGCTCACAGGTTAACAAATGCAAAGGAGATCCCTACAGAGTCATGCCCACCTTGGAAACCTTTGGGATGGTCAAATTTTCTTTGAAGATTGTCTTGCACAATAGCCAAGGTATTTGAAAAAATGTGTAATGAAACCAGTTTAAAAGAGAGCAACTGAAATAAGAAGACATGGAAACGTCTGTGTATGAGAGGGATTAGCAGATGAATAGGAGGAGGGATGTGTCACAGATATGCCTCACATATTGTGTTCATGAATTGGCATATATGAAAAAAGTCATATGCTAAATATAGAGCTTGGGAGGAAACTGCAAAGGACAAGCTTTCCTTAAATATATTTCTTTTCCCCTCTTTATAAGACCTCTCTGTATTGACTATTCTCTGAAAAAGTCTTCTGAAGAGAAGGATGGATGAATACTGGTACTTTAATTTCTACCTTCCTAGAAGAGGAAAAACCTACAATAGCTAAAATATGCTCATCACAAAAACTGATTCAAGAATTCCATTGATGCCCCATGACCTGGCTCAGTCCATCACAGAGAGCACAGATGGAAGGTCAGATGTGGATTAAAGCTGTTTCTGCACATTGCAATGCCTTCGCAGCATCTTTAATGAAACTCCTCTTGAGAGATGAATATTAAGCTATGTTCCTTCTGGCTTGTTCTTCATCAGAAGAAAATTCTGCCCTCAGACTTTATTAATGACTCTGCTGATGGCATATGAGATGAAACAAAGCACAGCTCATTCCACAAAACCAGCATTTACTTTTCTAGGCTAGGAGAAACATATTAAAATGGGAGATGACAGCTAGTTGTGTTAGAAAATTAATGATACAAGGCTCAAAGTACTGATTGCATATCCATAAGAGGTTTCATGTTCAAAGGGGGAACATTTGATTGAACTGAGTTTATTTTTAGAAAGACGGGATCTGTTTCTTTCAAGCACTATGTTAGATTTGGATTAATTTCTTTTAAAAGAACATTTCCTTACTTTTTTTTTTTCTGCAATACTATGCATGCTTTTGTATGTCAGTTAAAAAAACCCCAAAAATTACTCTAACATTTAAAAGGCAAAAAATATTTTATTTAAGTCCTGACTGAGCAAACTGGACCATCAATAGCTGGAAATCTTGCTTGCCCCTATTTTAAACTGAATTGAAAACACTTGAATTGTTTGTCAACCTTTGTGTTTGTATTTTGGTGTTTGCAGTAAGAATGGCATTCTGAGCATGCCTTTTCCTGTCTTGCAGTAATCCTCCAGCAATGGGCAAATCAGGACACTGTAGACCTTCTCACTAGGGAAAAGATCAGTAATTGCCTGCAGAATGTACCATAGTCCTGTTGTCTAAATTAAAAGCTGTTTTTAAAAATGAGTAACAGTATTTGTAATTTGATCAGAACAGCAGCAAAAAAAAAATAAAACAATGAAAACCCATTAATCACTTAATGCCACTTTTTTCTGACACCTTGCACTGAAGCGCTGTGTTACTGCACCTGGTAAAGCCCCCAGCATGGCCTTAGAGATTGTTTCAGACCTCAGGTGTGCAGTTAGTACCGACTCCCACCATAAAGCTCCTTGGACATAATTTAAAAGTTAGTTGACCAGACGCTCAAAACAAGGTGTAATGGGTTTGGCAGCTTCATTTTGGCATGGCTGTCATATGCTGTCACATGAATGAGTTTTCAGTTAATCTTGAGCACATGTATGGGGAGAGGAGGTGGAGGTTTCGGCTGGCCTGAAAAAAACAAAGACCTCAAACAATCTACTGTTGCACAGGTTTGGGTACAAACATTCTCACATTATTTTGCAGCATGCCTCGTCCTCCCAAATTAAGAAAATCCAGAACATTCAACAGTCTTACCAGTGACAGAGAAAGGAAAACTAAAATCATGTAGGCTAGCTAAAATACAGTTATGCGGTAACTCTAATGCAAAAGAGTTCTTTCAAGTAGCTAAGACATACAGCCACTTTTGCCTGCTCTTTAATGTGAAATGCTCTTATCCCTCAGAATAAAAAAAAATAGTAGCCAATAATACAGAGTGATCTCATTAGGTTTGATAGCTCCCAATGTATTTTTCTTTCAGTGCTTTGTCCAAACACTTTTGAATTGTTATAATATTTGAGCACCCACAGTTCCCTATAATAGGAGTTCTGCAATTAATGTGCTTAACTTTTCATTCCCAGTCTGCCTTTTTTCACCTGTGTCTTATGTGTTTGTTCTTGTGCTGGCATCATCCTTCAGACAGAACACCTCCTCATCCTTCCTGAGTTTTATGTGAATCCTAACGACCTCAATAAACTAAATTTTAAGGCAGAATCCTGAAAATATTTCCACAATGCTCAAATCAGTGCTGAATAGAGATAACCAAGACAGTTTAATGTGCTATTTGAGTACCAAAAGCAGTATAGCAGCCTTCCTTGGCTCAGGAGGATAAATTAACCCAAATGAAGAATGACAGTCACAGACTATTTTTATGCAGCTGCATATAGTACTTCAAAACCATATGAAGAAAGAGTGATCATATAGAGCAAGATCTATCAAGGATTGCTACACTGGAATCAAGTCACAACATTGATTCTCTCTTCACATTCACAGGGAAATACACATTCGTACCGTGCATTGATGCCAATGCTGTAGCTATGTAGTAAGGAATCCTGCTTGGCACCTGCAGCTGGTCAAACCAACCTGGTACACGGGACAGGCAGGAGCTGTCACATGGCACAGCAGCCCTGCCTTGCCTTGTTGGGATCACCTTTTCGCATAAGCAGTGTGCTAAGTGCTCATCTGCATAAGGACAGCAGCTGCAGACACACACTGACCACAGGGCCTAACATGCCAGATGATGCATCTTATCGTGTCACCTCACATACACAACTTGCACACAGTAAAGACCTTCAGATTATTTCAGTACTTTTAAAGTCCTATAAAAGAGACTAGAGAGCTCCAGGAAATGTTCTTGAACACGATTTTCCGCAGAAAGGGGTAGGTATCTCTTGGTAACCACTGTTAGCACCCTGAGATGGCTCCTTTTTGTAAGCCATTGTTTTCTGCTTATTCGTCCTGGCAACCAGATCAAGTAGAGCTCAGTATTCTCACTGAAGGAACATCAACTGTCCCCAGAGCAACAACAGGGTTAGGGTGCAAATCAGCTGGAACCAGAGGTAAATATTCCAGACAAAGTTTGAGTTTCGTATTTCTGAAATATCAAGGGAAATTTAGATAAAAAATCAGAAATATCAAATATTAAACTTCTTCACCTGTGTGTAGAGGTGCAGGGAATACTTCCTGAAACTTGTACTTCTTTGTGCTTGCCTACAGTGGAAACTACAAAGATTTGACTGTGTGCTGGGGAACAAACAGAAGAGATGCAGAGGGAAGCAGAGCTGTGCTGTGAATTCTACAAAGGTTCTTATATTATTCAAAGACATACATCTTGGAATCCCTAATCAGCTTGTCCCTTCAGAAACTTGTCATAGAAGGCAGTAATAAATCATTCAGGCATTCACTCAGTCATTCACTTCATAAGTCCCGCTGACTGCCATGTATCTGGAGAGTGCTATGAACATACACAAGACTGAAAATACAACTAGTTATATAAGAAACTAATCATACAGGAGATGTGCTGTATGATGGTAATAGCAGTGCTAAAATTGTTCAAGGAAAAGAATGTAATTCAGTATGAAGCTAAAGAAATAAACCCGTGTTATCAATGTGACTAAAAAAGTTGACAAAACTATAAAATATTATTTTAATATTCCTCTATGGGATTTCCCATCTGGTAAGAAACTACAAAGAACACACAGAGAAACTCTGTTTTATCCTATGTAATCTTAATCTCCATAGACAATAATACATGTCTGGTGGGTAATATGTGTATGTTTCAAGGTGAGAAGTGTTCTGAGCTAATAGATCTAAATTAGGAGGAACCTTTCCAAATCAAAATGTATTTGGAACTTTGCCATGGAGAGGAGCCTGGTGAAGTACCCAGTGATACCCTCTCTCTTTAAATAAAAACCATAGAGCATAACTTATTTGCATGAAGCAATTGTCTAGCTATTGGGGAATCCAAGGTTTGAAGCAACTTCCCTGTTTATTAGAGTTCACTTTCTTTGGATATTGCTAGTGCAGGACCAATCAAATTTATGTGATAGGTTTAATTAGCATCTTTGGACTTAAACCTAAATTTTAGTAGGTTTAATTTCATCCCTGGAATCTGATTCTTAAGATCACACACACCTTTCCCAGTACTTTAACAGACCAACAGCAGATTGCTACCAGGTAAGTGTAGTTTTATGCAGTAACTAAAGCTGACCAAGGCACATTGAGTTCAGTGAAGGGTGTTCATTAGCAGGAAAGCTCGTTCAGGAGCTACCTGCCTCTTCTTCAGCACGTATTCCACACACTTGAATTAAACACACCACTGCATATATCTGCCCAGGCTCACTTGTATACATAAAAAATAAAAAATGGCAACATAGTGATTATATTTTGGAGGAAAGGAAGATGTTTACATAACAGATTTTTAAAAAACCTTTTCCTGAGGAAAAAGAAGAAGACACCCTGGATCAGCTGAAATTAAAATATTTTTTGTGATTGAGGATCACTTCTTGTATACTCTTTATAAATGGAAATCAATATCATCAAAACAGTATATTTGTTATGAAGGCATTCAATAATGTTATTCTTCTATTGCTTTAAAAGGGATTATGGAGAAAATCTTTTTTCTAAATAGACAAAACAATACATTTCCCTTTCACTTTTGAAGAACACATGTACTGAGTCTTAGAGTTTGTCAAAATTAAAATCTTTAGTGGGGATTATTTTAGAAATGTTTTTAAAACATTTGCATTGTGTGTCTTTGGATTACAAAACTGTGAAGGTGTTTCCACGAGCAGACAGCTCTCAAGATTTTACAAATGAGTCAGCATGAAGATAACATCTCATAGCAATATTGGACCTCAAGATTAACTCACCTGACTTTGCTTTTCCACACCTTTCACCATGTGTTTGTTTTGTCTGTTAGGAAGGTTTTAAATATGCCAGCAACAGTACATACAATACAACACCGGGACTGCTGAGCAGTAAAAGGAAAATGAGATTTAGTGTAGTTGCACTATCTACTTTTATTATGAAACAGAGAGGCATTACCAAGCTACGTGCTATAAACTCAGATGTTCAGAGATTGCTGGGTATGTCCCCATGCTGTGCACCTCTACTAGAAAACTGTAGTTTCAATTCTCATTTCCAATGTCAAGTGATTGTATAAATTAGCATTGCACAGACTGGCATGAATATCTGCTGAGACTGTGACTACAGTATCAATTAAAAAGGGTAGTTATACCAAAAATAACAGAGTAAATCTGCAGAAAACTTCATGTCATAAGTCCATTGACCAGGAGAGCAAGAGAGGGGCAAAAAAAATTCCCTGAATATTTGATCAAACCTAAACTTCTTATGCCGGTTGTGGAACAGTTGAACAGAAAGCAGAATTAAACTCATGCCTCTGCATACAAGTCATATACAACAATAAGCCATCAAAGCAGCACTTACAGCTAGAGAATATCAGAGGACATGAGTGTTCATCCATTGGGAAGTTGTGCAGCTGCAGCTGGCACTCAGCGTTGATGGTAAGCCTATGAAGAAAACAAGTGTCTGTTACTACTGTGCCAGCACAGTGAACAGCCGGAGAAGGAGGCAGGGTAACCTTAAGTATCGTGCAAGAATGCTTTGACATCCATAAGTAAGGCCTGAAAGGAAAGAGCTGTATTTGCAGATTGTTTGTTGGCTATTTAAGCCTGATCCAATACAATGATAATCATCTAAAATAACTTCAGACACATCTTCAAGAGTTTCTTGATCCCAGGAAATCTGTGTGTTTGTTTTTCTCTAGACAATTCATCACTGAAGGACCTGGGATGGAAACAACTATTCTTTATAAAAATAACAGGAAATATGGCTGAGATGGTATGTAATTCCACAAAATTAAAACCTTATTAAGAATCTTAAAAGAAATATTCTCCCCATGTACTTATAGTTTGTACTTAAAATTCTTTAAAATACTTTGGGCTGTCTCTCCAAAACTTAATAAATCTCTATATGCCATTCTATATTGTACAGAAGCAACAAACACATCAGTAGAAACATCTTCATCCCTACTTGAAAGCTTGTTTCATATGATATCCTTTACACAAATGGTACTATGAATGGACTCAATTTTAAAATTACTAATAAAAATCAATAATCTTCAGTCTAATACCTTACAAAGTCAATGTTTTTACTCAGGGAGATTGAATTAAATGCTAGTTTATTGTACAGTCTTTTTCAGGAAACACTACATAATTGCATGACAGAATTCATGCAGCAAGTGCAGGTTATGTGCGTTTATCCTTTTGGAAAGTAAATAAAAAGCTAACAAACTCATGGGGAAAGGTTTGTGTCTCAGATTTAGGATGGCACAACAAAAATCTCTGTCTCAGAGAAGGTAGCCTGTGAAGATGACTGTTATTGCATTGACACTGGAAAGGATTTGCAATGTGGCAGCAAGAGGGCATTCACACCCGAAAGGGGGCAGGGAAGAAGCTGGAAAGGTATGGAGCATGACTGAACCTTGTACATTTTCTCCTGAACACTTAACACCCATCAATACCTGACAGCACCAGGACATACAGTAGTTAACTCTTCCATGGCATACCGATTCTGACACTGAGGTTAGATAAATTTGTATTGAATTACACAATGTTAGCAATGAACAATGATCATTCCAACAGATTTTCTTGTGTAGAAAGGAGGTGGATCTGAGTAGTCAAAAAGGACTCAAAACATCTTTCACAAACTAGTAACACTCATTCCAAAGGGTCAAGTATTAGCTCTCTTTTAGCTGTTTTAGAGAAATTTTGCAGTCCATTCAATAAATAGCTTCTTTAGTGAGAGGTATGTAAATCTAACAACTATTACATAGATGCTTAACTTGCCCTGAAATACTGAAACAGAACTTAATTTAAAAAAAAAAAAACTTAACCACAATCCCTTCAAAAAACCCCCCAGCAACCCAGTCAAGACAATATTGGAGTTGACATCTTAATCCCCAAAGATTTTAGCTTAAAGGCAACTGAAATAAGCAAGAGCTCTTCACAGTAGAGCAAGCTTAAGAAGGAAAGGGCATTAAAAATATCAATAGCTTTTCCAGCTGTTTATTTACTTTCTTATTGTTTGTCAAAGACTTTATATTGGAGCCCAACAGCAGTTGCAAGCATGATCAGAATATGCAGTTGCACCGAGTGGGCTGAATAAAATCACAGAAGAAAATGTAGCATGAAAGGGACGTTTCTGAAACAGTTTCCCTTGTGGAACATGGCTTATGGCAAAACTCCCTTCTGAACAACTCATCTCTTCCACAAATAAACACATATTTTGATGTCAGGCTTTTTAAAACGCAAATATATACAGTATTTCTAATACCATATAGTTGATTTTATCACAAATATTAGAAAACTCTAAAAGCCTTTCCTCCAGCAATTCACTCTTGTGATGAGACATGACAGACTATCTTTCAGCATGACTTATTTGAAGAATCAAGTATTGGCATTAGCATGAATCTAGAAATGCTTTATCCAGCACTGCATCTAACTGATCAGAAAGGCTTTTGACAGGTTTTATGGGACTACATACTCCTGATTTTATTACAAGCACTAAAAAGCCCAACTTCTACAATTTAGACAGACCTATTTCCTATTTCTCAAGGTTTCTTTCCTAGAAAGATAAGAGTTAGTTTTTAAAAGTTGACAGTACTTATGCCGGAATAATTGTTTGTAAAGCATGGCCAGGTAAGCATCAGGAAGAAAACAGCAGAGGAGAGCAGAGATACTGCTGAAAATTACTATACTGCACCAGAGGTGGGAGAAGTTTTCAGCCCTGCCTCTCCAAGTGCTCACCTGAGGGTGTACAAGATCTTGCCATCATTCCATATGCGGAGGAGCTGGTTGGGGGTGGTGATCCAATGAGCTTCCGCTGTCTTTGAGTTACGAAATATTGTGTCTGGGATCCAGATCAAGCCAACCATGTTGCTGTTCAGGGTCAGTATTTTCATGGTGCTGTTGAAGCGAAGACGGCTATCTGTCCATGTCTGGGCAAAAAATATATCAATTTGATATTCCTGCAAAGAAAGCATGACACATGAATTGAAATCGGTTCCACACTTCCCACTATTTGGTGTTTGATTAGGTCTATTCTGTTGTAGAGGAACGGGATATGTTCTGGCCAATGGAGCTATGTTTTCTTTTTTTTACTGTCGGAGGGATTTTTTTCTTTTATTTTCCATTTTTCACCCTTTTTTTTTACCTCTAGCTGCTTAATGAAACAGGCCAAACATCTCATTTCCATTGGTCCTGTGCCATAACAATTTCTGCATTAGCACATTCTTTTTCATTGTCTCTGAAAAGTCACAGCTACAAGGTATAATTTACAGGGACTTCTTTGTCATAGGACAGATAAGAGAGAGATGAAAGATGAAATGGACCAACACATAAGATAGAGAATGGTAAGTTCCCCTGATTATGGCAATGCTTTTAGGGATGAGTCTGTGTAAATTCAATAAACTAATTGTTCCATTTGCTACCAATTGTTCAGCCACTCTTTTTTGGTGGCAGCAGAATGAAAAGGCATGTTCGTGCTCCTTTATAGACACTGCATGAACCACTAAAGCTAAGAGCTGAACAGTCATCCCTGAATAAGCTAATACCATCATTTACATAAAATTGTCCTTTCTTTCCCTCACAGTTTTACTAGTGCGTTTCTGTACGTAAGCTATCATACTAGGCATAAATGCTGAAATTAAAATACACATGGACAAACAGACAAAATTATATAGGTGAACATATAAACACTGATTTATGCATTTAAGACCCCATGGAAGAACCTGTATTTTAATTTTATACTTGAATTGTGAATTCAAGCTACTGGAGACTGCGAAGGGTCATATTTCATTTGCTTATATTCCTCTTCCTCTTTTCAGACTGCTCTATTTTTGAACCTCGTGGAAAAAGCCATCTGATTTTGTCATGCAATACCGTCTCCATATCACAGGGCTGGTTGCATCCATGACAGGGATAGTATTCCTGATGTGGCACAAAATGTATGCTTTACAGGCTAATACCGGGGTTGGGAATAGTCCAAAGGAAAACGTCCCTTTAGGACCCATGGTAGATGCACTCTTGGTATATCTGAACAAAGGAGAATGAGGTTTATGGTGGAAAGTCTGATAGGACTTTGGCAACTCTGAACTTGCTTTTATTTCATTTTTTTCTACTGTTTTAGTACAACAGTATTGTACTTCTTTCTTTATAGACAGTTAGTCTAGCTTGCAGCCTGAACTGAGGACAGTGTTTAAGAGACACCTGTTTCTCCTGCACTATCACAATTTTGGCAGGCCATCCCTTCAAAGCTGATGTTATAACAGCAGGAAACCTAATTCACTGGCACTGTAATCCAAGTTCAAAATACACTCTGGGCCTCTCATCTCTAGATGGTAAATGATCTAAAGGTGCATAAGTGGTGCTAGCATGTATCCAAACACCAGGTAATAGATCACCTCAGGAATTAAAGTCTAGTCACCAAAGGCATTAAGGACCATTTTCCTTCGTAGATTATCTCACCAACATTTTCATTGTATTATTAGCTTTATTTTCTCAGGGAAGATAATAGATTTGAACCTGAAGAGACTTTCCTTTCATATCAATGACATATCCACACATCTGAAGGATGCAAAGTAATGTACACAGTGTACCTTTATTATTCAAAACGAATATCCTTAATGCACCAGGTTTTAGATGGCAAAGCACAGATTCTGTTTCTTTAAATGAATCCATTTTAGCCTTTGAAAGTCTAGTGACAAGTGTTTGGCACATTCGGCTTCTGTAGAGAGGAATATGCCAGACATGTCTATGTGTTTCTCCAAATGCTGAGTGAGTAGAGTTGCTTTTTCTAGCTCACATGTGAGAATCTGTATTTATAGAATCAAATACCATTTGTATACAGCTGGCTAATGACAGTGCTGTCTTTTCACAAGACAAGTTTTCGCATGATAGTCATATTTGAGCTAATTTTATATGAATGCTTCATTTTGACTAAATTTAGGAGTAACCAGTAGTAACCATAATTCCTTTCTAGTATATAATGCATATTTAATGATTTTTAGGATCATTAAATACTTAAGATATTCAGGATTTCTACCCTGCCAAAAGAAAAGAAGGACCTTGAGCTCCTTAATACTTTACCCTGAGAAGGTACTGCAGCTGGATCTGAGAAAAGTGGGCCCCAGGAGCAGTACAAATGTCACACTGCGGTTTCTGTTCCAGTAGGCCACTCTGGCCAAGAAACAGATTAGAAGCAGGGTCATGTTAACACCACTGCCCAACTCCCATTTTGTATTTCCTTTAGTTATTACTGCAGTTAGAACGTGTCACCAATAATCATTATTCAAAGTATCTGTGTAATGGGCCATTCCATTCACCCTAATAAAAAAATTTCAACTCAAATTACATGGTTCACAAATCTTCTGAGTTAATTAGTTAGGTTAAAAAATGGGTTTTTTGCAAACTGAGGCCATAAAATGCAAAGCAACATTTTTAAAAGAAAAGTCAATTAAAGTTGGTTGAAATCAGTTACACTGATTTTGAAACACTTTACCCCTAATTTTTTTATTTAAACTATCTACAATGCTCCGTCAGAATGTACAAACTACAAAACCAAAATTTTCCCAGTAAAAATAAATACGTTTCCATTTAACATCTGAATGACAATTCTCTCCATTAATCTCTCTTAGGAGTGAATTTTGTATCAGTACATCCTTTACATTAATCTTCAGAATATCTTCAGTCTTTAACCAAGCAGATAATGGGGTATGATATTCATATATTCGCTCTACCATGAAGGGACAGAGATCACTTTTGAAACTGGCACTCAATTCTTCACTTCTAATAGTTCTAAACCTGTGCATATTTCAGGAAAATTACCTCTATCTTCACTGACAACAGATACTCCATTCCCAGTGAAGTCAACAGCTTCCATACGCTGCTTTGCACAAAGCTGTAACAGTGATCTCCAACACACAGCATCCAACAAGAAACTGCCAGAAGAAAGGTTTCTACGTTGGTTTTATGTACAGGTCAATATCATATAATATAAGAAAGTAATGCTCTTCATTTGCTAGCTAATACCTGCCATTTTAGATCTTTATGAAATGCAACTATTACACTCAGTGTTCAGGTAGGACATCAGGTTTTAGTGATGTTTCAGATGAAGCAGCATCCTACAACTCTAACAATACTCTTCTATGTTCAGTTCTACCACTGCTACAGAAATTTTGTTAATATCATTCCAATTTTTTTTTCTTTTTGGCAGCACCATTGACACTACAATGAACACAGGAAGCAAAAAATAGCAAAATTTTAAACAAGACTTCTTCCCAGTAGCAGAAAGATAAAACGATGTTCTACATGAAATGCCAAGGTCATGTTCAGTAAAGTGTTCTATCACTAGTTAAGCTTTCTAGTCTTAATGGTACCTGGTTTGCCATGCTACCAAAACAGACTCAGGATTTTTCCTACTTCTGCCACATATTCACAAAGTGCCTGGATGCATTAACTGAAGCTACACTACAGAGCAGCCAAACTTTGAAAAAGGCCTTCTCCTTGAGAAGAAGGGACAACCATAACATGAGAAAGAGTCTACATGTTAACATGAAGGGAAGTTCTAGGGAAATCTTATTTCCTTTGGTACATAGACATAATTCTAAAATAACATTAAATTTTACTGATGGGAAATTCATTATATACTTGACAGGATTGATAGAAGCATAATTTATTATGAATTTTAATAGATTTCATTGTATTTGACTTTAAAAGTAAATTCACGAACCATGCTACATGTTTAATTCCCCCCTCTTAAAATCTGCGCTGAAGTGCAAATTGTTTGAGGGTTCTACAATCTGTCCAAATCTACTTACATAAGAACACTTTTTATTGTAAAGCAAATAATTTTAGGAAGTTATGAAAAATATGAGAACGTTTCCTAGCTGAAGACTCCTGACATATACAAATACTCAGCAGAATCTCTAACCACACAGCATTAGGCCTTTTACGGAATTTTCAATTATCAATATTTTTTACTCTTTCTGAAAAAGACATGCTTTTCAGTAAAATTAAATCAGTTTATTTGTATTTTGTTTGATCATATGAAAATATAACATCATTTCAGGGAGCTAAAGTGTATCTCTGTGTGAAATGTCTTTATTTTCTTTTTTACCCTCCAATGATGACAAATGATGATCAAAGAATTTGCCATGTGTTCTTTTTTGCAACTTAAACAAACAAATTTTCTATTTCATTTCATCATGTAAAAAGATAGATTGTTCTACTTGCAAGACTTCTGCCTGCAAGAAACATTCAGTATAATCTGAAACTTGTAAGTGACCCTGAGTCACTGAAAACCTCTGTATCACCTCCTATGAGGTTATCTTTGAAAATGGGATTTTAAAAGTGACACCTGACAATGCTCACTTAGCTTCCAAAAGTAACTCCTAAAACCAAGAAAATATATTATGGTCCTTTTACCTGCACAGTATGCAAGTAATTGTCTTATGTAGAGCATTTCTTCCCATTCAAATTTTATAAGTTCTCCTTTAAATCTGAAACATTGGCTGAGATAAGTGACTGAATGAGATGAGGAAAATTAGATTGTATTTTTCTGTTATATGGTTATGTACAGAGCAAGAAGCTAAAGACAATTTTGCTTTCTTAATTTCTGTTTATTTGTGAACGGGAGACATAACCCAGATTTAGCAACAGTATTACCTGCAATGAAGTGCACATCATTAAGGTTCCAACCAATGGATTTTAGCAGGGTTTTTTTACATTTTCAAATATTCCTAATGTAGTTTCATTAGTGCTTTGAAAATAATCAAGTCAGCAGTGAACTATTTGCCCTTGAACTGTGTAGGAATGATTAATGATTTGGAACACCTTGAAAATGTCATTGTCTAAGTCATGTGTAGTCACAGAGAAAAACACAAGCTTTTCAACCAAGTCTTTAATTGTTTTCTCAGACAAAAGAGTAGCTAACCTGTTGCTGGCAATACATGGAGCTTTTCTCCTATCATGATGTATCATTTTAGCTCTTTCTTAATCCTGGAAAATATGATTTAATTGGCTGTCACAGTCAGGTAATGGATTTTAATGACTATGGATAATAGTATGGTATGCTTTTTTTGCTTCTGCTGCAGCCTTCTCATTTTCTGCATTTTCACAATTCTTCACAACAAGTGTAAGAACAACAACAACATCAAGAGTCTTGTCCTTAGAAAAAATGCAAGAATTTCTTGCATGATTCTTTTCTACTATTTACTACTTTTTACTATTACCTACCGGACAATTTTTTTTTAATTGTAGAGCTTATGTCTTGATTGGTGATGGAGGGAGACTGTCACTGATTAAAGCTGTTACTGGCATTTGTGTGAAGCTGGTACTCAATCAACTGAAAATAGCTACATAATTAAGGTCCAGTTTAGATTATGATCATTCTGTGCCCTCCCACACCCCTTGTACAAATGCCAACACACCGCAAGAGACCACAAATACTATTCCCATAAGCTTGGAACTAGTCTAGTAAACCGTGTAAGGGATAAAACCTCCTTTAGTGACCAAAAGACTTGACTTCACTGAAGAGGTCAATCCTATCTGTAAGTCTAAAACTGTTCCAGAAATAAGTATCAAACTTTGCTTTTATATTTCTGTACAAACCATTCAGTATGAAGAAGTCTGCTTAAAAAATTAATAATGGTAGAACCCTTTACATGCAAACAGTGTTATAGAAATGTTGGTTTAAACCTTTAAAAGGTTTAAATTATGGTTTACAAGGGAATGTGGGATGGGGCTGTTCAGGGAAACAGGAGAGAAATGGGAGCAAAATCTCTAAAGGGTGGGAGTCTTCCCCTTATTGCACTCAGTCATAAACCATAGGTGAACACACCCAGAAATGTTCTTTCTGTATGCCCTTGTCATGTTTGGATTAAAAGTACAGAGAGAAGGATTTGAGATACTGTGTTTTAATAGGAAATGTCCCAAAAATAAAGCAACACTCATGATGTCTGTTTATTTAGTCTGTAATTTAATGCACTTGAGAACATTAAAACAGGGCAATCTCTTCGGTTTGATGTTCATTTTCCATAAAAGTATATTTTTTTCAGCCCAGCTCCCCACTAAAAGGAAAGTTCAATCAAGAACAAAATTGCCAAAATTACCCTGCAAAGGGCTGTCTAATTGATTCAGCTGACTATTTAGTTGTGTGACAAATGAGTGAAAGAGGAAATGCTCCCTGAAAAATGGGATGAGTGCTTCCCTCTTCCTGATCCAGTACATTTACATGTCTGATATCAAAACACTGAGAGTAACTCTCTTGAGCACAGTCCACCTTTAGCTTCCCCGATTCATTGTATCTTACCCTGGGCCAGAAGGAGGAAAGAATTGTTCTCAGTTCAGTGGAACATCTTATGAACAGACTTTTGATAATGTGAAGAGGTACAGGTACATTGATCATGCCTGCTTTTGGTATTGATGGAAATAAATACTTCTCAGCAACTGTTACATGATGTGTTCTCATTGTTCATCAGATTGCATGCTGTATAGATTATAAAAAACCAGTAACTACGGTGATTCCAGGAGACCTCTAGAAGGCTTAAAATGTTAAGCCTTAATGTAAACCTTAGCACTACTGCTTGACAACTCCTGCTTGGTTTTGCACCCTGTGTGCAGCTTGCATTTTGATTTCAAAAATTGGTAAAAACCCCTCAGATATTCTGTGGAAAGGAACTGAAAGTAGTGGAATGGCCTACCATTTTCCAGAGAAGCCATTTTGAATCCTACACATTCTCATTTTGTGGAAATAATGCAGAAAGAAATAAATGAAATCTGCTAGAGAAAACCCACTAAAATAGAGAGTGTATTTCATATGCAGTGTATATTCAAAACTCTTGTGGTATCAAGACTAAACATTTCCATGAGGATAATAATTCTCACATAAATTCTGAAAGTTTGCTTTGCTTTCAGCAGAGCTTGGGATGAGTAGAGTAGCACTACTAGGGCTGCCTGTAATTTTTTCTGAAGTATCTCTGCCAGCCTGGAGCTTCATGTTTCCAGAGGCTGCCCAGGTGTTAAATGGGGGAGTATTTACTTCACACCCTTTCCATGCTGGGTTTGTAGCCTAAGGGACAGCATAGCAGGGATCACCTTCCCATTCTCCACCAGTCTGCTTTGCTTACACTCTCTGTGCTCCTGCTCCCTTTCTAGATCCTAGTTCCTAACAGTCTCTATTGAGAAGACTCAGGAAACACTTTCACACTTTTGGGTTTTTCTCTTTTCTTGATCTGATTTATCTTTCCCATCAGTGTTAAGGCTGTACCTTCAAAAGATTGTCAAAAGAAATAGATGAAGAATGATTAGGTTTACAGTGGTAGTACATACTCTGAAATACGTAACTTTGAAAAATTTCCAAACTGTTTTATGTATACATAGAAAGACTTTCATAATTTGCTCTTTTGAGAGAATTAGCTTTAATACTTTCATAGTATTACAAGCATGATGTTTCCACCAAGAAAACACAATGAAAGAAGCAAAGTCACCATTGAGATTGTCACCACAGATGTCAGGGCTATTCAGGTTAACAGTGTCAAAATACTTCAGCAAGCAGTCCCAATTGTCTCCATAGCCAAATGCCTTGAGCCAGAAAAAGAAAAAAAAAAAAGAAAAAAGCTCTTCTAATTACAGCCTCAGCAGGAATCTTGGAGAAAGAAGGATGGAAGCTCACCTTCTTTACTATAGTATAGCCTTCTGCCTGCTTCAGGAAGTTACTTCACTGATTTCCTGCTATTATAAAGAGGGAAAGACAGATAATTTCACACTAGAAACAAAGCATGCAATTATCATGCAGCATTTCCTTTCTCTGAGAAAACATTTGTCTGTCTCTGCCTATTTGACTCTTTGGAGGTTAGCTCCAGTTCTGCTGTATTCCAGATGAATTCCTACATTCACTTAAAGGAAGTGCTGGAGATTTTTATCTTGGCCCATCCCCTGACATCCCTTCATGACTTCTCTTCATTCCACACTGATGGATTATCTCTTCTGCTTCAATCAATCATTTCATAATCAGAAACACAGCATGGAAGTAGAAAAAGTACATTTCAGAAAACCAGATGCAGACCTATTCTCCTCCCTTTTGGTGGAAAACTCTTCATACTTGTTAAATATCATTGCTTCCCATTTCTTTTTGGGCTCTTCTGTTGGCATCTGTTGCATTCCCAAAGACATCCTGATTGCTATGATCATGCCACAATTTCCTTTCCGCAGCCTCCTCTCTCGATGCGTCAGAAGGCCTAGGGTTCATGTCCTGTTGCAGACTGCACCTGATGAGAAGCTTTGCCTTTGATGAGACATAACTATATATGCTTTAAATTGAGCTGCTTTAGATAAAATGACGGCCAAAGCACGCAAGGAAGTCACGGGGGGAGCACATGGCAGTGGGCAGACTTTTGATCACTGTTATCGGGTGAGCACTGTTGTGCAAAATGCTAATCAGAACAGTCACTCCTAAGGAGATTGCTTCTGGAAGGAACAAAATTGTTGGGATTGACAGAGAAAATACAGTGCCCACTCTGACTTGTAATTTAAGGCTTTATGAAGAGAAAGAGAGAGAGATTCCAAATGCATAATTTAAGAAACCAAGGTTGTTAACTTGTGAATTTAGCAAGACAAATGCACAAGGACAAGCGTAGCTCCTGTGGAAATAGTAAAGAAATAAAAATTAATAATTCCCAATTGGAAGAAACAAAGAAAAAGAAAATTAAAAGTCTGTGAATATATGTTAATTGCTGCACTTAATATAATAAAGTACATTATCAAGGTCTCCTAAGAATATTTGATATCTGAAAAAATTATAAAGAAACTCACTAGTATTCACATATTACAACAAAAGATGTATTGATTTTATAAACATAGTTCTTGAGGTGTTACCTTATTCAAAACAGAAGCTAAACTTCTCACAAAAAATAAATGCATTCTCAAAGACTGCACGCAAGAAGACTTTATACTTACAATTTCTATTAAAGAGGAGTTTTTTTAATGATGAAAAGAGGGTCTTTTAAGCAAAGAAGTGGAAGAATATTTTGAAACACTTTTTATGCCGTCAGCAAGCTGGAAAAGGAGAGGTTACCATGATGTTTTTCCTTGTACTGTCATTCTTAGCACAAGAACAGATGTAAAGGTATGGGAGACAGGGCAGTGATGAAAAAACAGAAACTCATCTGAGTCAAGGATCAGGTACAGTGACAGTCTCACACACGACAGTGAGCAAGAGGAAGGATGGTAAGGAACACTTTGTAAGAAGGCAGGTGCCAAGATCAGATGGGTAGAAGTCCTGTTCCAGCTGTTCCCCTCCCGTGTCATTTTTAGGGTGCCCCCTGAGGCCATGTTATATCTTAAGAACCCACATGCCTCTCTACTACAGTACCCAAGTGTCCCAGAAAGTTGCTGCGTTACAACACTGTGGTTGGGGAAAAAAAAGTTATAACCTTCTTTTTGTTTCTCGGAAGCTGAGATATTGAGGTTATTCACATCTTCTCCAAAATGCAGGAAATCTACAGCTCACCAGGGATTTTCTCCCATTTTCAACCATCCTGCCACTCATCACTGAACATTTTCTACAGTCAAAATAAATAAATATATACAATTCTGCATTTGCTCAAAACAAGCACTAACTCATTGACTGCATCTCCACAGCTGAATAAAGGGAGACTGCACACTTAGCTCAAGCACCACACACCCAGTCATTCACCTTACTTCATTGCCAGCTGACTTCCCTACCCTGTTCCTCCCAAGATAAATCTGCCTCAGAGGCAGCTAAAACTAAGAAATGTAGACATACACCAGTTGGTGCCACTCAGTCTCGGGGACAAGTATTGGTCCCTGGATATCTTTGATTTAGCAAAATAGACATATCCAGGTAACAAAGTCTAAATTTACTACAACACAAATAGGAGAGTTTAAAGTGCTGGATGACGGAAATCAGGGGAATAAATGAAGCAACAGTGAGTGAGGGAGTTATATCCGATATCCTACAGGATGTGAATAGGTGTTGCTCTCATTAAACAAAATGATGCACAAAAAAGCCTACTGTGCACAAAGTAGTAGAAAAATCTCATCTGTAAAAGCCTTAATTTGCATTTGAGGGAAATGCAAATGTTTAATTGCTCTAAAACTAAGATGACTGTTTTGCCACATAGGCACAAGAAGACACTGCAATGACTCCCTGTGCAAACCTTTCTTGCTCTTGGCTTCCAAAGCAGCCAGAGCAGCCCTGCACACTCTGCACTGTTGGCTCAGGCAAAATAAGACCCCTCTCTGCTTCTGCACTACTGGGAGCATGTTTCGAGGGGAGGCTGAGACTTCATACTCAAAATACATAGCCCTAAGACTGTGCTGGTTGCCCTACTAGGCTGAGCCTAGTCTTCGCACATTTCCAAGCTTAAGAACAGTCCAGATCACAGTTTACCTCTTCGGAGGAAAACACAACAGGCAAATGTGTTCATGTTTCACCTAGGCTTCACAACAGGAACAAAGAGGCATTTCCATAGCATAAGTACCTGGGGGTCAATACTTGGTTAAGTTTCTTCACCTCTTGCATAATTTTTTTTTTTAAATCTGGTTTTGTGGGCAATTCCAAGGCAATTCCTGATCTCCATTGATCCAAGCCATGCTTCCTATGAAGCCTTCTTGTGTTGAGTAGTTTGACATTCACAATTAGTTTTGTCTCCCTTTAAAACTCTTCAAGACAAAGTTCATCTAATTCCAGTTCCTCCTTGATTTCAGTCCATTCTTTTTTTATATGAGACTTATTAAAACACCTATTGATATTAGTAATTCTTCATTGTCAGGGGACAAGGAACACCAGATGAAATAGCAGATAGCTGATTGCCATTCACTGGGCCATTCAATGACAGCAATTTCAGGAGTCCAGGCTGTTCCTATCAGTTTTATATGAGCACATCCATTCCTCTTATGTTCACAAACTCCATCACTCACCAGCTGAGGAAATTCAAAAGGAGACTATTAGAAATTTTGAGTACCTAATACCATTAGGAAAAAACAGAAAAAAATTAAAGAACATAAAAAAGAAATTTTAAGATCTATCTTGCAAGGCTCATTAGGAAAAATGAAATATAGTCCTGTAATGGTGTGTAAAATAAACTTACTCCCTAAATCAGCATGCCTTCTAGCATTTCCTGATTCATTCCTGATATTGACAAATAGTTTTTTTACACTGTATTAGAAAGAACAAAAAGGAATTCCACTACAACTTGTGAACTATTGTCATCAATGAAAAGAGATTAATATGGGTGTAGCTTGAGCAGGAAAAATACTTTATCTCCAGTGCAGTTTCAGTTTCTCACTAGAAATGAAGTACTTATTATAAATAGGTGATAACATAGGCACTCCTGGTACACTGTGCCTAAACCCCCCAGCACCAGGCAGCTCATTACAAGTAAAGGCAGCTGTGTCTCCAACCCAAGGGAGGAAGGCATTCCATCCGTTGTCATGGTAATGCTCCCACCTCTGCTCCCCCCGCCCTCTGCTGGTCCCCTCCCTGTTGCCGTGGTAACCACTTGACATCAGTCCTGCTTCTCCCAGCCCTGCATTTCCCGGGGCCTGCAGCCCCGACTGGACACCCACCTGTCCTTCAGCCATGAGCTCAGGACACACATTGACATCTGCACCATGCAGCTGGAAATTTAACCAGGGGGTACAGGGAAAGCACAAGTTTCTGTCAGGCAGAAGAGGTTGTGGTGGTTCTGTTTGTTTTGTTTGGAAGGATTTATGCAGGGATATGCTATAGGGGAAAGTCATGGAGTCAGTATAATGTTTGTCTGCCGTTGTCTGTTGGACCCAGGTGAACCTTTGATCAGAAGTGTATGTCACTGGTAATCGACTCTAGAGCAGTCTTTTTTCCAGTATTTTTAACTACTATTATTTAATGACAGAAACAATAATATTGACCCAGCCACATTTCTCTGACTCAATGTCTTTTAGCTTTTTCAGTCTGCACTTTTTTTCCTTTCTGAATACTGTTCTTAAATTGGTAGAGGTTTTATTATTATTTCTATTTTGTTTTTCTTTTTCCCAATTTCAGTTTAAGCAAGATGAAAAGAATGTTTTGCTTAGAATCTTGCAGTATTTCTTTCTGAATGGTGCTAAAAGTTCTCCAGCCTTGAACACTTTCCACTGCAAAGGTATAAGCCTGGTAAGCTCTCCAGAATAAGTTATCTGAAGTTTTCTTAACTACTTTATACTTTCCCAGATTAGTAAAGCTTCTGTCACGAGAAGAATAGGACAAATCTTTCATGGTCTATTACTGAATTGTAGCAGGCAACTGGAAGTCAAGCTAGAAGACATGTGGAAGTCCAAGGACTAACAGTGGTTTCCGTCTTTACCTGACATCAATACACATTCACATTATCTTCTTCACTTGAGCATCTCCAAACTTATAGCAAGAGAGAAAAACTCAGCTCTAACTCAACAACAACTTATGCCAATATAGGAAAGAAGAGATCTCTTTTCCATGGCGATTTTTTACTTCACTGTTGTTCTCTAAAACATATTTCATAATGCCCAGCTGTGAAGTGTTTCATGTAACAATTCATAATATACATTTCAATTGTCTATGAAAGGGAAAAGTTATTATTGTAGTTTCAGTACCAAAAACTAGTCCATTGTAAACAACATGAAAGAGATGGACATGCTTTTTTGGTAATGAAACCCTGTGTAAATCCTTACTTTTTAATTTCCTAGCATAACAGTAAAAGTGAAAACAAAGGACACAAAATACAAATTGTGTAAAGCAGATTGTTCTCATTCTTAAAATGTGGAATGAAAGACAGGAGAAGGATGGTTGAAATTGTTCTGGAGGCATTAACTGAGTGAATAATGAACTAAGGAATGTGAGAATTCTTGAAAGCAGCTATTGAACAACTGAGTTTTTAATTATGCATTTTTTAAAAAGCAAACGTCAGTCCTAGCTGATAAATACATACATGTGTCAGCTGCCATCAGAGTGAACAAAGCTTGAGGAACAAGCGTAATGCAGTTTATATCTTTCTCCAAACCCATAAAGATACACACTCATCAGAGTTGGAAGCTGGCCGCCTGCTGCAACTTTACTCACTGGAATTTAGTGACTTTCATAATTAAGTGTCATTACCAGACTAGGAGAAATAAGCAATCAAATATTAAACCAAAGTATTTTCTCATCTGAACCTTCACTTGAATTTCTTTTCATCTTGTTCTCAATACAATACACAGATTTAGGAATGCACAACAGCAACCATGGGAACTGTTCTACCTGACATTATATTCTTTGATAATAAGCTGGCACTAATTATTCTGCAAGTGAGAAAAAAAATTCAAGTTCTGCAAATTTTTTTTAAAAGGCTCCCAGGGGAAAAGTTTGGACAGTTGCCACTGGTCAATGCATTTTAAATTAAAGAAAAATTATCATGATTGTATGTTAAGGAAGTCTAAATGCACAAATGATGCTTTTTCCCAAGCATGACAATCTTTATTTAGAAGAGAGTCAGCAAAGGCAGATCGATATTCCTCAAGGCGTTTATGTAACCAAATCATAAGAAGCATAAGTTCAGGGAACAATGCAGCAAAGTGCTGACCAAAAATGCTGAGGTGCTTCAAAAATCTTAAATGCCTAAAGATATGTTATGGAGCAAACTCAGCAGAGTTTGCTGCTGGATGGCAGCACACTGCACACCTTCTGAAGATATATCATGATGTCACCAGAAAGATGAGTTTCACAGAGCCAGAAGATCAAGAAAAAAAATTATCCCTTTGACTGCAATATACTGCTTGCAAAGTTAGCCAAACAGTGGAAGAAGAGCAAGAGTTCATGCGCTTCACATTAGACAATTACTGGATAAAAAGGAAAAATAATATGGAAAAGCTTTGTCCTTCTTTCTTAGTTCTCCAATCCTGTCTTAAGTAGGGACCTTTAGGCTCTGACTTCCATTTTCCCAGAGGTATTTAGGGCTATCCAAAAATCAGTGTTCCAAAGCATGTCCTCTTCCATTAAATGTACTTTTTGTTAATTTAGGTACCCCAGAACCCAGAATAGTGCCCATTATAACTACTCAGAATTTTCCTGGTGTTTGGATGTCAGCAAGTGTATGGATTATGTTCTCAGAGGCAGGTGATAAAAACCAAAGCCTGGGGTGAAAGCCACAGCTCTTCAGACATCTCATTTCAATTTGACAGGCATTGCAATAGATCAGTAAAATTTAGCAGAAAAAGGGCACGTTTGCACCATACCTTGGAAGTTTCCATAATATTTTAGTGGTCAATTTTTTCTCATAACAGAAACTGAAACAAAAAAGAAGCCATTCAAGCCAGTTCTATAAAACTATATTTGATACTGTTCAATCATAATTTTACAGAGAAAATTGAAGAAATTAGGAATAAGAGCACAATGCTGGTGTGTATATTTACATGGATGAGAACTCTGAAGTAGGTAAAAGATAATGTAATCATATGGCAAAAGCCTAAACTGATCCAGATGAATAGCAAGCAAACAGAAGTCAAAGATCAAAGTGTAACACCTGCTGCCACAGACAACATCTATGTAAGAAGTATATTAATAACCTGAAGCGTCATCTCCATTCCTATCAGGGACCCAAATATTAAATCTATTAATCACAATTCCTGCCAGGAATATTTTCATATATGCATTCAAGTGACGTGTACTCCACACACTGATGGATAAGGAAGGTTTATAATGAGCATTACGAACTTCATGGACAACTCAGCATAAGGTTGGTCTAAGTGAAACCCCCAGGAGGTTAATGCTAAAAGCCTCAAATCTGTGAGTTAAACAAGGTTCACTTTAAATGAATTTACTAGAAAATGCAGTTCTGTTATGTGATTAAGAGTTTCTATATCAAAACCATTTTAGCATATTGTAGGTGAGGTTTTTAAAGTCACCAGACATTATGGGATCTGACTTGTCTCATTATAGAAAACTATTTTCAGTACATATACCCAAAGCAATATCACTGTCAAATAAATGACTCAGACCAACTTCATAATTATTGTTTTTATTCCAGTCAAAGTACAGCCATTTCTGAGTATGAACTTATAATAGCAACATCATCTTCTTTAACATTTACAAAAAAACAGTTCTTGTAAACTCTTGAAAGTTCTTGCATCAAGAACACAAAAGTTGCAAGAAGGGTCGTTTTGTCTTAGGAAATATACCTTTATCCATGCTTAAAATTTGCCCAAACTGTAACCAGAAGAAAAGGAAAGAAAACAAACAAACAACAAACACATCTCACAGGCTGTATATTCTTGATAAACATTTTCTAGATTTTTGTACCTAAGTTTCTCAAAGAATCTGTCAAAATAGGCAATTTTCTCTGCTGACAGTAAATGGGACTTTCTTTGTAATCATTGCTCTGTAGTACTGAGGCCCTACCTACAGCGCAGAAAGGAAATATCCTGTCTTTTCCTAGCTTCACAATCTTTTAATTCCACACAAAGTGGGTAGAGGACAGTTCTTTCAGGTTACACCTTAGTAGAACCCAGCAAAACTTAAATGCAACAGTCCCGAGCAGGTGAAAGAGAAAATGAGAAAAAGAACCTGACCAGAAATTTCCATTAACTTTTGAATTACACAATTTCACTGAGATCATTGCATCAAAATAGGTATTTCAGAGGATATCACTCTTTTCTATTTGCAGTGGAACATAGTATGAAGAAATCACTGTGACTATGCTTGCCAGTGTTCCAAAACACATGTATACTTTTGTGTTGTTGAAGGTAAATACTGACTTTTGTAGCAAGAAACTGATAAATCTGATAAATCAAACAGAGTAAAATATTGACCAATGAGCCTATGGTTTTGACAAATGCTAGAAAAAGAAGGACAAAGATAGGATATGAGGAGGTTTCTGAGAAAAAATTGGAGCAGTTTTGAATTTAGACAAACAAAAATTTCTATGAGAAAATATACAGATAAATTCTTTGCATTTTGCCAAAACAACAACAATAACTTAAAACAATTATAAAGTATCCTTACTTCTCCAAAACCTATGGAATCTTCATTTTTGATAAAAGTAAGTTGACTCGACAGTTCCATTATGAATAACTATCCCCACATTCACTCACATTTTCTTACTTTCTTTCTCTCCCAGTATAAGCTTAACATTATGTTTCTTTTTCTAACTGATATTCCTAAAGCACAAGGAACAGAATTTAAGACACCTATTTAGAATTTTGATTACATGTTCAATTTAGAAATTCAAGTTCCATTCTGAACCTCTTGTGCTCAGTTCCGACTTTTATCAGGGTATTCCTCCTTTCTATAAATTCACTGGACATATCAATGTTTTGTCTCTGTACTACTGCAGAAATATGCTAGATATGATCTAAAGCTGTTTAATATTTGTGATAGATTCTCCAACAGTGGTGCTATTGTTTTTTGCATTTGCAGTTTTTTCTTCTACCTGATTTTAAACTGTGCAGATCACCATAACCTAAATAGGAGCAAGTAAAACTGCAAAATTTATCTCAAGACTGCACTCCAGGCTTTGCTCTCACTAGAGATCATCCTTTTCCTTTTATCAGTTGAAGATAAAACAGCTGGCATGTCATTTTACGCTATCACAAAATCTGAATTTGTGTATTTTATGGTGGTACCTCTGTGCTAGAATCAAGCTCTGGCTCAAGCAAAATCTAAAGTGTTGTTTCAGAGCTCTTTCTGTGAAGAAGGTGTGCACATCTTCAAACCCCACTGAAATCTGCAGGAGTGCAGTGCCCTTAGATGCTTCCAAAGTTGGTAAAAACTCAGACCTTGAATTGTTTATGAAATGGTTCAGAGATTGCCAGGACAAGAGGAAGATACTGTCAGAACAGCAGGACCCACCAGTGCTGAGGGAGCTGCCAGGTGTGATTGCAGGGCCCCTCTGGGTAATCACTGGTCAATCAGCGTGACTGGAAGAAGTGTCCAAAGTCTGGAGAAAAGCAAATGTCACTCCTGTTGTCAAGACGAGCGAGAATGAAGATAGAAACTACGGGCTAATTAGCCTCAGCTCTGTCCCTGGAAAGGTGATGTAGGAAACAACTTCCAGGCATAGGAATGACAGGAAAATCACCAGGAGTAGTCAGCATGGAGGAATAAAAAGGGAAAGTAATCCTTGACCAATTCGGTAGGCTCTCAAGGCACCACGACTGGCCTGGTAGATGAGGGGAGAACATCATCTGCCCGGACTTCAGTAAGGCCATTGCCACTGTCTCCGTGAAGGTTCTCACAGACAGGCTGTTTACGGTTGGGCTGGGTGAACAGGTGGGATGAAAACTGGCTGAATGGTTGAGGCCACAGGGTGGTGGGGATCAGTGGCACAAAGTTGCCTCTTGACAAGAACCAAGAATTTAAAATAATCTATCTCCGCCTTCCTGTGCTCTTCTATCCTGCCTTTTCTCTCATTTCGTGATTGTCAGGTAAGATTTGTGAGTTTATATATTTGCAACAACAGTGTATTTTCCACTACTGAGCTGCTATTTCATTTCTTATTGTCTTAGATCCTTAAAGGTTAAAGAGCACACCAGAGTGTTGTATTTCTGCATGTCTGTAGGAAGCAAAGGAAGGATTGCATTTCATTTGATTAAACAGTGACCGCACTCTGAACAACACTGCCAGGGTGTCATGCTAGTTGTTTCTCTTTATCTCAAAAGCTATCACAGAAAAGAGTTTTTTCCACCTCAAAATATTTAATTTCATGGAGATCAGCTATAGTAAGTATAATAAGTAATATATATTTGAAACATCCTTTTTTTGCAGTATGACTCTGCAAAAAAACCACAAAAAGCCAAACAACCGAAAACCAAAAAACCCCAAACAAAACATCTCCTGTGTAACATCATCATGCATATGTTCAGTGCAACCCTTTGCTTTGGGGCAGACAGGTGATACAGGCATATCAACTTAGTGGAATATTTCATGTGTCAGAATATGATATTTTTTCCTCTATCTCTTGACAAAAAGGATTTAAAATGTCAGTTCTACTGAGATGGTAGCTTGGTTCAAAATAAGAGAGACAGCCTGATTGTTATGGTTTTCTACATGTACCATATGTACTTTTGATGTAACAAGAATAATAATTTTGAAGAATTACCTAATGATTTCCGACATCAAGATCTTATCAATAAAAAAAAAAATCACTATAGCAGGCATGAAAAAACCTATTTAAAATACAAAATATGTTATCTCAGAATCAAACACGATTTTTTTTCCTTTTTGCCACATTCCTAAAGTAGTGCCTACATCTGCACTTGCAGAGGCAGTATTACCTCTGAAACAGTTAACATTTGATACACTTTCCTGATGTTCCTTGTTAGGTTTACTCCCAGAATTCACTTCAGTGCAACAAATTAGAACTGCTCTGTTGCAGAAGTGCCTGTTGGGACAAAAATTTTGTTATCAGACTGATCAATCAGTTATACAAAAGGTCTGCTTATCCTGTAAAAGGCAGTCTTCAGAAGGCCTTCCCAAAATTATCAGTTATGGGTCCTCTGTGGTTTAAAAGAAGGGCAGAGATTTTACAACAGACCTCTCCAGAAAGATTGGGGAAAACAATAAACTCCCTTCAAATCATATTTTGCACAATGGAAGTGAGTGACCCAATGGAAATTACTTCTTTTTCAATTAGGAGCTTTGAAATACTGCCCTGCATGTTATTACTTTTTCAACAGTGTGCTATGCTTGTAAAGTCTGTGGCTGAAGAGCACCTTACTGCAGAGTGCCTGAGCATCTGTTGCCAACTGTGCATGGCAGATGAAAGCTGAGAACAGAGATAATTACAAGATGTCAGCATTATATAGTTAGTTTTTTATTTGTCTAACAGATGAACAAAAATACCATTCAGAAACACTATTTAAAAAATGTTTTTGTGACCAAGACTTCAATATCTGACCCTTTTTTCACATTATCTTTGCTTATAGCATCACAAGTTCTTATATGTTCAAGAACAAAGTTCTTGTCCTTGTTTCCCCCATGGCACCAAGAAGACACAAATTCAACTTGTTCAAATACGGAACAGATTAATAATATCAGAGCATCATCAGTTAAAAATGTGTACCAGCTACCCCATTACACTCTTATGTTGCTATCAAATGTGCCTTTTCTCCAAAATTCTACCAGAAGACTATTTTTCAGTTGAAAAACCTCAAAAATCCCCAACACAACAAAAAAACTCCTCCAGATTTCGACTTAACAATGAAGTACTCCTTGAATAAAAACTTTTAATATACACCCCCTGCCCAGAGTGTTCCAATTCTCACCGAATATTTATATATATAGCTATGTCCATTAAGGTGGAGAACTTCTGCTGATATGGTAGGAATAGAAAAATTACTGAAACTACTCATATCATTGAGCTAATTGATATTTTGCATTGGCTAGAAATAGCATGAAAGTTGCAGGAAGAGATGTTGAACTACATGCTATCACATTGAAACTATAGGAGAGTGATGATTACTGCAATTGCGATTTGAATGCTGCCATTTCATTACACAAGTGTGTAACCAAGTCCACGTTTATATTCTCTTAGTACATTTATAAAATAAGACACTGCTGTTTGATGCAAGCATAATCTTCCCGGAAAATGTTTAAGTGTACATCTGTGATCAGTGTTTTCAGGCTTTGCTGCCTGTGTGTAGGTCCTGTAGCAATAGTTCAAGACCCTGTAAGAGTCTTCCTTTCAGAGTTGTGAGGCACTGACACACCCCATGAAAAGCAATTGCTGGTAACTGACAGAATCTGGCTGCATAAATATGATGTCATTTGTCAAAATGTGGGCACCTAACTCTATACCTTTTGGTTTATTTAACACTGAAATAACATACAGAATAATTTAACTTTCTATATGAAGCATGTATTTCATGGTGGTTTTTTGGAGTCTTTACTCTTTTTGGAACACAAACACGAAGAGAAGTCTAGAAAGTACCCAGGCGTTTTATTGTTTGGGTTACAGTTCTCAGCTGGACTAACAAATAGCACAGAACTCTATGCATTTTAAAGGTGTCAAGGGTATTACATGAAATGAACCAGATAATAAATCACTGAACATTTCTAGGGAGAACCCCCCCAAAGAAAATAAAAGCAAATCATAAAACAGCAAGGTTTATGCTCCCCTGCTCACCAAGAAAGAGTAGCACTGTGGGAAAAGTGGGAGAATCAACAAAGTGCTGTGACAGCCCAGGGCCTGATTAAGTCCTGCTACATGGGTAGAAGTCCGTGACTCTCACTCATGACTGGGAACAGCTGAATTCTCAGTAGGAGCATTTCCTTCAGGAGAAAGCCCATGCCAGCTTCCTCAGCTGCAGTACAACAGCCGGGAGAAAAGCACCTGAGGAAGGTTGTACTTGTGTTGCAGGCACCGTCAGTTACGGAAAGACAGAACAGTGCTCGCGGAAAATCTGTGACTGCAAACATGCAAACAATAATATCGTTCTCTAAGTCACTCTAAACAAAAAACATCAGCCAGTGAGGTCAGCTGTATATTAGTGCCTAATGCTACAATTTTCCAGGCACACTGGTTATCAAGGAGGAAACATCCTACATTAAATCTTTCACTGGAATGTAATACTAAGTTTTCACTGTATTTGATGGAGTTGCAGCAATAGGCAGCAAGACAGGTCTGCATTGCTCAAGTTTTGTGCCACATTTTGAAGACTGACATCTCAGAGCACTATCCTGCTCCCTCTGAAATTAATTCACTACATTTTTTTCTCATTTTTGATCTCTGATTAGCTTAAGGATTTATCTGATTCTGAGTTATGATAGAAATAGTATATTTTTAAATACAAGTCATCACTCCATGGAGCCTGTTATCAGAACAGGACTCATGTCCATGGCACAGTTTCATTGAGATGTACATCTTGGAACTGTTTATTTCCATGAAGGAAGGAGGTTGAATCAGGAAGTTAGATCAGGAGTAGCCTCAGTGGCTTAATTCAGAACTATATTTCATACGTGTGTATGTCAGTGCCTCTGCTCTCAAATATCACTGCAGTTAGCCAGCATTGGCCAAAAAATATATTATCCATGAATTTCAAAGCACTATGGTATTTAATACTATATTCATCATGAATCAGTAAGAAAAGAAAAAAATAATCAAAATAGCAAAATTGTTCACAAAGCAAAATATTCCAAAATATTTTTTCAACTTTCCAGAAATAGTTTCCTCATAAAAATCTAATTTTGATACATTAAAAATCTGTCAAGGACATTGAAAGCCTTGATGATATTTTGCCAAAACCCTTTTTTAAAAAAAAGTTATATTTCATTTTAAGGCCTTGATTTGGTTGAATCAGCATTTTCCAGTAGGAAACATTTCTATGAGAAAATTTTATCTCAGGCCTTAGGAAGGAATGTCACTAACTTATTTGTTTGGTAAATGAAAACTTTCAGGGTCACTTGGAGCAAAAGTGGGAACTGGATTAGATTGATACCTTCCATGTAACAGAAATATCACCCATTTATCCGTACAACCTCCTGCAATCACTGTGGGAAACCATGCAAAGGTTGTGCAGGTGACACCAGTACTTTACAGCAGACAACAACTCCATGCCATCCAGCCACAGTCTGGCAAAGGAAGCAAAAATTCAAAAGCTTGGTATGGTAGGGGAGAATAACCAGTTTTGTACTTCTATAGCAAAATGTGAGTCATTTAATTTTGCAAACTGGTCCACACTGGGGAGATTATTTTCCTTTATTCTAACCACTCTATCTGCAGAGGGGCACTTTGAGGCACTAAGTTAACCAACTTCTAAGTCTGCACCAGACTGTACACTCCAGTGGAACACCATAATAGTGCTATGTTTTCATCTCCTCCTGAAAAAAACTAGTTTAATTTACATAGGAACATAGACAAATACATAACACTGGTTTTTAGGCTGTAGAAGTTTCATAACTTGCTGCAGAATGTAAATATTAGTAACCAATTAGTAATGAGCAGTTCTCATTTCTTCTAGATTAAACAATACTGTTAAGTTACTAAACTACTGGAAAGATCTGGCTATGTTCTCCTTTAGTCATCCTCTCACTTTATCTCCTCAGATCAAGTGCTTGTCATGTGAGGTCGGATTTCTTTTAACTGCAGAGCACACCAAACCAACATTTTAACAAGGCAGAATATTATTTTCTGCTATACTGGCAACTGAATAAAGGGGATCCAGTTAGTTCATATTGTTTAAGAAAGAAGCAGGTGCTGCTTCTGCAAAATAATGTGCCTGCAAAAAAGGATGAGTGCGGAACCCATTCACTCTAGGCCTGCAAAAAGGAGGAATGCAGACCTCATTCACTCTAGGCCACCACACATTGCCAGTCTCAGACACGATGCAGGGATTGTGCTAGGTCTGAACAGAACAGCTAGCGGGAAAGCACAACAGCAGTGCCAAATCCAGCTAAGTTGGCTGAAGTGAATGCCTCTGCAGCTTCCTTGCTTCACGTTTTCCAGAGAAGGTGCTCTAAGGACAATTCAGGAAGGTCTGTACTCACATCTTCTCAAGACAGCAATGAATCTCTCTGTAGCTACACATATGCACAGCTTTCTTCTTCATAAGAGTATCACACACTGTTTATTTATCCTATGGTGCCTCTCACAGTGGGCATCTGGAGTTCAAAGACAAATTGACACTAAGTTCACCTTATATGTCTATCTAATTTTAACCATCATTTACTTACAGTGCCTTCTGCAAGGTACTCAGTTATTAAAAATTCAAATCAAATCGTACCATTGGTGCTTTAAAGACTATCATGCAGAAATATCAGTTACACAAAGCAGCAATATATAGCTGCATTTATTGCCTATAACCAGAAAAGCCATCAAGAATGAAAAAACTAACTATATTTAAAAATAATAAAAGCTACAATTTTGCCCACACTCTCTGAACAAACTTGAATGGGTTGTGGCTTATGACCAATTTAGAATAATTTACCATCCAGATAGTCTGCACTGGAACAATAAAAATCCCATTTGTTTAAATTTATTTTAACAGCAAGATAATCATAGTCTAATCACATATGCATCTTTTTCCCTACTGCATAATATATGTTTTCATTTAGGCAAAATTATAAGAATTTTAAATTCACTGGCCTTAGTAGAATAGAAAGGTAAAACCAATTATTTTAATGAATAAAAAAGCCTTTGGGCCATTGATAATTCAGACTCTAACAGAGAAAAGGGAATAATATTATAACACAGATTACAATATTCAAGACAAGAAAACAGTCTGGTTTATTTCTATCCTACTGGCTTATCTGTTATTTGAAGATACGCCAATATAATGCTAAGCACCAGTGCAGACTTTAAAGTTCAACACTTCTAAAAAGCTTAAGTGAGTTGGCAAAGCTCGATAGAAACAACTTGACTACACCACCTGAAACACCTGTCTTCAGAGCAAACATTGCTTAGTAAATTAAGAAGTCTTTATCCAGTAGTTAGGTTTGAATCCAAGTGGTCACATATCACTGCTAATTTGTAGGATCAAGAGGCTTGATTTTATGGCTATTTTCTTCAATATCAGAATTTATTAGGTTGCTTTCCATACATCAAAGTGGCTCCCTCAGCAAACGTCATGAGCCAAATGGCAATACACATTCAGTCCCTGTGAATGGCACCAGGCTGGCACTGCTGACTGACAGAGGGAAGGAAGGGCAATGCTGGGGACTGGCACTTGGCAAAATGCAGGGATGCCTCATCCTGCAGGGAAGCCTCCTGCAGCAGCTTCGCTGGAAGTAAAACAACACTGTCAAAACAGCACAGGCAAGGCACTTATCAGAGTGATTGATTTTTTTAAAAAGCTTTCACTCAGGAATTTTATTCTTCAATAGGGTCCTGCAAGACCACCTGCAGAGCTGTCAGAGAGGAGGGATGAACAGCTTTAGTAAGGCCCTGGCTTTCCCCAGGCAGCTGCCAATAGCTGCTCCTTGAAAGGGTCCATGGCCTCCAGGAGCAGCTCTGAACATGGAGCAGAGGGGCACAGGGAGAAAGCAACAACCACACACCTGGATGACAGTCCTTTCAGGTCTGGTTGCACCTTAAAGGTCTCTTTGCCCTGAACAGCAGGCAGCATGTCAGCATTTTGGAGGAGAGGGCATATTTTACCTTGGATGCTTTCACAACTCAAATACTTCTGTCTGATTTCCCCGGAACACAACGACTGGATGATCATTTCTCCCCTCCCCCAGCTCTCACGGGCAATCTGCATTAGTCATAATTATTTCCTTATTTGCGTGTTTGCAAAACAAATAACAGGAACAGTACAGAGTAATGAATCCTGATATGAGAGAGTACATTAAAATAGCTACACATACTAGATACATAAAATACAATGTATCATGCACCTTAATTAACCTTGAGAAAAAGTAGCAAAGTATTTCCCAAACAATTTCTTGCAGCTCCAAGTGCAGAATCGGTTAAGTAGCTAAGTAAGCACTCTCCTGAATGTCTGCATCATGACAGACACGTTCGCCTGTAAATGCAATCCTGGGAAGAAGCTGATCTTTTTTTTTTTTGTGCTATTATTCATCAGTAGCTGAAGAATAATCAGCTGTGACTGACTGAAGAACCTGCTTGCATGAATTTAGGAATTCTGTTAATTATGTAAAATTACTCAATATTTAATGCCTCAGTGTGTAATGAATCAGCCATGAACTACCTAAGTACTTTGTAATTTACTGCCCACTCTGTCTGGAAGATAAGGCTATAGATAATGAAAGACAGAAGTTAACTGAAATATTTAGGGTATGGATGAACTCTACACTCAGACCAAAAAAATAGCACTTTGCTCCTTATCTGGAGATAGGAATTGTAGATGTTTGAAAAATCCCCAAAGATGGATTTCCTGCTCCCAAATGTGCAGGGTGTACATTGCAGAGCAGGGGCTGACAAAAACAAAAGGAATTTCAGAACAAGACAGTAAGGAAAGGGACGTGGTTTCACGGCTGGTTTGGGTGTGGGAGCAGCTGAAGAAAGAGAAACCGACTGCAGAGACGAGGAAGAAAGGAGTGATAAGCAGCAGGAGATGCCATTTGAAGGAAAGGGTGTTGTGAGGGTAGGAGAGGACGGAGGGCTGTGGGTTTGTACCTCTAGCTATGAAGGCAGATTTGTGGGCTCAGAAGGGAGCTGTGCCACAACCTGTCCACCCCGGAGCCAGGCTCAGCTCACAGGTGTCTGTGCTGAGAGAAACTGCCACAGACCACAGGCAAAAACAGAGAGCTCAGTTGCACCTAGGCCAAGGAAAATTTAAGGAATGTGTAGATGTAGCCCCTGTGAGCTCAAACACAAAAGCACAGTAGATATAATGGACCTCAGCTGGGATATGAGGCTGGGGAGGATGGCAGTTGCCATCTCTCACCTCATCAGCAGGAGGAAACAAACATTCAGTTACTAAATTAGAAGAATTTAATGTTCCATGCAAGTTAAATTCCTGTTCCTCAAGATCATTAGCTGTTTTCTAGAGGACCGAAAACTCTGATTATGTTCCATTTCTACACTGTAGTATCAAGCTGGTTTTGAGTGCATAAAGACGATTTTGAGGATACTGTCACTATAGAAACTAGTGCTAAAGGAAGTTCTGCTCTAGCTTCGCATTAGAAAAAGCAAAGAAAATGCTCTTTATTAGCTAGTAAAAATGGATGTAGTTACATTTAAATATTTTCCTCCTGTCCCTCTTTGACCACTTTCGTATTTGACAATACTACCAAATAAAAAAGTTTCCATTACCTTCATGTAAGTCTGGGGTTTTCCCTTTTACCCCTGCAGGTTGTTCTGCCCGTATGCTTGTGTGTGTCACAAGTAACAGACACCACAAACAAAACCCAACGCAAAATCCTTTTAGACTGAACATGGTGCTGTCTAAACATGTTGTTAAATAACATACACTTTTGGACATGGGAATTCCCAAGATAATCTTCTTTCCACAAAGCTCAAGTTTGTCTTCATGCATAATATACAATGCAGTCAAGATGAGTAATAGCTTAAGAGAAGAATAAAACCAAGGAAATCGCATCTTAAGTTATGATATTGTTATGCATAGTACAATAAAACCTAGATGCTCCAAGCCCCTTCCCCCCCACCCCTTTGTGCTCCAATTGCACTAGACTGTATACACATACGTTGTAAATATATTTCTGGCTTCTAAAACAATTCTATTTCAGTATACAAGGACTTTGGAACAATCCCACAGTTTGGGTACCCCACACTACCTATAATGTGAGCACAGATACCATTTCTCCTTGCTGCCCCTCTTGTCTGGTGAAGAAGGCATTTTGAATCATTTGCAAACAGATCGGAGTGCCTTGTTGGCCACTCCTGATGCTGCGGTTCTCTCCGACGTGACACAGTGAATGGTCAGGAGCAAGGTGTGAGAGCAGGCAGAAGTGCCAAGAGAGTCTGCACTGCTACTCTGGCTGCCAGCTGGGTGGTCAGCCCCGCGGGAAAGCTGACTGTCACAGCTGAAAGGCAACACACCACCGTTTCTTCGATTGCCTCCAAGCTCTGCCTGCTCAAGTGCTGCTGACTCACCTCCCAGCAAAGCCCTGCAGAGCTTATCCCACAGGTGCTCTGCACTCAGCACCCGAGAGCCACAGCCTGCGTGATCCCAGCCCAGCTGAGGGAGTCTGAGTTCTAACCTAGGCATTAGCTTTGGCAAAGGAACAACTGGGGGGCAAATCCCGGGTCAAACACACCCACAGTGTTCTTCCATGTGCATTACGTGCTCCCAGCCCATTACATAACAGCATACAGATCCCGTGTGGATACGTGGGCAGCTATTAGCTGCAAGGATTTTTTATTCCAAAAGCATTTGTCAAGGAGACACTCACTGAAAAGGCATCTTTACCTTCTTTGGGAGACATCTGTGAATGAATGAAGAGTGATTGAAGGGAACACAATTTCAATAACTTCAATTCAATTTCAGACTTCCAAAGACCAGCCTCCCCATTTTTTATACCAATAGTTTGTCTTTTCAGACCAAAAAGTTCAACTAATATAGAGCCACTCTAGCATTATACAAACATCAAACAATGTCTAACATAATAAGAAGGATCTGCTGAACAGCAAGGAATGTCCTTGCCTCCTTCCAAAAGCTAGTCCTGGGTAATATTATCAAGAGTTCAGAATTGATTCATTTAATGCCACAGACTGATATACTAAGTCTGACTTTGGTTTCCAAAATGCTGAGTTCAATAAAAGTCCCTCAACCTTCTTGAAGTATTCCTGACAGCATTTAAGTATTTTTAAGTAACTTTAAGTACTCCTACAGCATTTACAACTTAATTATGCTTTTTGATTTCTGTTATTTTACAGGTTTCCTTTCCTTTACATAGAATTTCCATGTTCATAGAGGACACAAGGAAATAGTACAAACCACTTGCTGCCTAAGTTGCTGCTTAAATCCACAAACATCTGCACTGAATGAACAAGTCAGAGTTGACTTGGCCAGGAGAAAATAAGAGGTTAGTTTGTGAAATCATGCAGTAGTAACATTTTAGATAATAAAATAGCTCCAGGAGAAAATTAATGATGAAAGACACCAATTTGGTCCTAATTGATTTTTTTTTTTTTTTAAGTTTTGGAATGCTTTTTTAATAATGTTTGAAACTGAAAGTAGCAATGCTTCACTAAAGAATTTGTTAAAGAATATTTCATCTACAAAGTCACAGGCAATTTTCCAAGCTCCATCCATGAACCTCTCCTGCTCCTTCTGAATCTAAATGGATATCTTGGTATAGCATTTACACAGGTGGAAAAAAAATGGCAAAGTGAGGCTAAGTTAATAAAAGTATGCATAATTATTTTCAGTGGTATCAATGATTTGAGAAGGCAAAGACATCAAGATACTAGCTATACAGTCTATACAGCTGGCCAGAGTTGATTTATCATTATGACTCCAGAATAAAAATATTTTATGATTATAGGATGCTGAATATGGAGTCTTTTGCCACTCATAGACAACACTAGACTACTATAAACTGAGTGTGCATGTCATGAATAAAGTATTTTATGCTGCAAAATGATAACAGATATTCATAAATTAATGGTAAACTGGACTCCAGCAGTTAATGCACTACAACCTGGGATTTCCTACTTGTGCGCACCACAACTCCTACAGATCATTTGTTCTTGCACAAATGCATGTGTTAACAAGCATTACACAGCTACCCAAACCAATGACATTTTATCATGATTAGCACTTTTACCAAATAAAAAAATCCCCACTGTCATAATACCAGTGCTGTACTTTTAAACAAAAGCTAAGGAAATCTGCAGAAAAAGTGTATTTGTTCCTAAGCAGTGCTATTTTCAATTACCTGTTTGTGCACACTGACATTTTCTTTTTGAAATTTGTTTTAATAGAGCCCAAAGTAGCAATTTAAAACTATAACGCACAAATCTAAATAGAGCTGAAAATACCCTCAGGCGTTCACCGAGGAGGAGGCTTTTCAAATCAAATGATATGCCTTTGGCAACCAGAACATCAACAGGTTGAACTCAGTGAAAGAGGACAATAGCAAATGACGGGCAAAGGATGGCACATCTCCCTCCAGCTGAAACTGTATTTGACCGAGGAGCGACGGCGTGATGTGGAAATACACTTCCATCGTAAGGAAGGATCGTAACAGGCAATCACAGCAAGCCACTGCGTCACTTGGAAGGTACAATTACTGGAATACCTGGAAGTGAAAGCAGTGTGGAGTTCAGCAAAAGATCGAACGGAGCAAACACACAGAGCTGAAAAGTAGTGCTATTTTGTTGAACAGCAAGGGTCTAATGCTGGTCATTCTATGGTCAGAAACTCAAAACATATCAGATCTTTCAGATTTTGCCTTGTGGAACTTATTAAGAATCTGCACTTCTGAAAGAGCTCAGCAGCAAAAGAATAGAAGATGATGAGTCACTTAACTGTACTCAATCTTCTGCTAAAATATAGACAGCATCAAGAGAAAAAAATTATAGGAAAGGTTTTCATATTTTTACAATTCTAGCCCTTACAAGACTGAGTATTTTTAGAAATATTCTGAAACAGAAACTTACTAATCAGGAGGAAAATATTTACACTTAACCTTTTCTTTCAAATATGGATTTGTATTACCAGTTTTGTACTTTTTAACAAAGTCTTCAGTTTCAGAAGCTTACTTTTGTTCCAGGGTTTGTGTTAATTTTGTTCCTTTCTCGGTCATAGAATCATAGAGTATGATGAGTTGGAAGGATCCACAATGATCATGGAAAGTCCAACTGCTGACCCCACACAGGACACCCCAAGAGTCACACCATGTGCCTCAGAGTGTTGTCCAAACTCTTCTTGAACTCTGTCAGGCTCGATGCTGTGACCACTTCCCTGCAGAGCCTGTTCCAGGGCCCAGCCACCCGCTGGGTGAAGAACCTTTTCCTGATACCCAAGCTAAGCCTCCCCTGGAACAGTTTTATGACATCTCTCAGGTCCTGTCACTGGGCACTAGAGAGAAGAGGTCAGTGCCAGCCCCTCTGCTTCCCCTCGTGAGGAAATTGTAGACTATTATGAGGTCTCCCTCCAGTCACTGGGATTACACAACACACAAAAAACATGAGGAATGCTTCTTTTTGTCCAGGGGCATCTGATAAGAAAATGGTCTCATAGAAAGCCAGAAGAAATATTTTCATTTTTGTTTTTACTGATGGAAAAATTTCCTTTAGGCAGAGTGAATTGTTTTAATGTCTTGAACAAATGTTAGGATCTAGAGAAAATGGATCCAGATCCTCCTCAGGAGACTACAGTGGGAGGACAAGAAGATACAGGTGCAAGTTACCTCAAGGAAGTTTCTGTTAAATGTTGGAAAAAGCATGACTGTCAAGCACTGGAATAGTTCAAAAAGAGAGATTACTGGAGATATTAAAAATTTTAGTGGACAACAGCTCGAGCAACCTGATACAAGTTATCCTTGCTTTTAATGGTGGGTTGGACCAGATGACCTCCAGCGGCCCCTTCCAATCCATGTAATAATTCCACAATATGAGGTTATCATATACAAGCTGGACACAATTATAACTGAAGCTGGCTTCAGAAGAAATAAATTAATTTTCTTTGAAGCAAACAGCAGCAACATTTCTACATAGCACAGAATTTGTTTTCTAGTTTCCTTTGATATCAAATTCTGAATAAATTTACCATTTGTGACTACAACAAAAACATGCAACTCCACAAAATGCTGTTCCTTCAAAATTCATTTAATTAGCTCTGCTGTTTTGATTGTTATTCCTTTGAACCAACAATTCATTTTATTTATAAGCTACAATTTTTTCAAAGTAGCTAGTGAATTTCAAAGGCACCAGAACCACCTCCATGTTGTGGTGTTAATAAGAGATACCCAAAGATTTCCAAAAAAGATGAAGATTATCTCAATTTATAGTCTTTCTGTTTGAGATTCAGAGGTCTTTTTTTTTAGTAATCCTGGCCAAGCAGACTATGAAACAACGTGATTATCCTGCCTCCTACGGTGCAGTATTCCTTGCCTGTACTATTAAATGTGTTATTTGGAGTTCTAGTTGTAGAAACATCTACTCAGGCAATGAATGGTTTGTATAAATTCACGATTTCTGGTTAGGATCACTTCAAGTCATAAAATTCAAGCAGCCAATATAAGATTTGACTGGCCTTCTTCAGGTCCTAGATAAGCATTTCCTCCAACCATGTCTGAGAATTCAGGATAACGTAGTGTGAATGAGTCATCATGACTTTGGGATTCAGGTCACCAGGTCTGAACCAGAAGTGATGCATCCTGAGTCCTCTAATTAAAACAGTCATGAGAGAGTACTGTCTATTAGGAGGCTGACCATGCCTTCTGGTTCTGGGAAAACTGGGGGCCAGCGACTAAAGGGGCTAAAAGGTAGAGATTCTCAGTGGAGGAAAGATCTTGGAGGTAGGAGGATCCTGGAGATCAGGGAGGTACATGGAAACAAATGGCAGAGATCCCCAGGGACCTGGTTGCCAACAGCTGGGAAGGGTCACTAGCTGCTGGGCAACTGTACAGCAGGAACTGACACAACTTTCTGTCCCACCTTGCCAGAGTACCAGACATCTCCTTGCTGGGAAGGGAATCTGAGACTTGTAGAATACAGCATCAAGGGGAGTGCAAGTGATTGCACGAGATAAACATATAACCTTGCTGGTTTTTTAAATAATTCCCATTTTCCAGATCCTCTCTGGGATGCTTTGCACTCTGCCTCACCCATGGCAGAGACCAAAAACAATAATGGATATAGGCAGTCAGCAAAATGGAAGGTCTCTATCCTGTCCTCAGTCACCGTGTTCTTCACTTCATGGTACCCTTGCGGCTGTCAAGCGTCCATGAAGCAATGTAGCAAGACACAGCGCTGTAGTGCACATGGCAGCACAGACTGTACTGCTTCCAATGTAATGTCCAAGGCAATTCCACACTGTCTGTAGCTGATCTGCACTCAACAATGAGGATGTTTCCATTATGCGAGTAGAAATCACAGCCACAGGTAACTGAGGCTGAGACACATCACTGGCATCAATTTTAGTGAGTAGTTTTCTTACAAAAGGAGAGCAATTGTTCAGCTGTGGCACTGCTTTAGAACATGGAAAACAGCAACACTAAGCAAGGGTCAATTGGAAAAAATAAAGAAAAAGATTAAAAAAATACAAGAGGCAATACATTCAGAAGAATGAATAATGGAAGAGGTCATGTGGGAAGTTCATCCTTCCATTTCCTAAAAGCCAAATATACTTGTCCAACTGTTATCCATTCTGTTTGCCCCACTGAAAAGGGCAGACAGAACAGAAAAAGATTTAGAAGTAATTGAACATGGTCTCTGTTACCAGGACTCCCGGATTTCTTCACATACCAAGAACAAATAATTTTAATGTACAGTCTAGAGAGAGCAGCATTTCCACAGGCAAACACCACCACCTATACTAATTAATTTTACTCAGAAGTCAACGTTCTCTTTTCCTTCATTTTTTCCCATTTGTGACAGAATTTAACTGGCACATAAATGAATCTACTGGAAGCCAGGCTGAATGGCTACTGTTGGGCTTTCTGATTAATTAGATATTTCAGCCAATTAGATATATTACAATTTCACAATTTACTTCTTGTATCAAAGAGCCTCCACTTCTGAAGGTATAGTTCTGGCAGTTACCACTAAGTGTCACTGTTCACATAGCCTCAAAACCCATATTAACATGCAAGTAAATTTGGGCTTGGGGAAGACCCTCTGTGGTTGGGTGGGTTTAGGTGTGGAAGCCTCACAGGTGACGTTCTCAAGTCACCAGAGTCATCTACTGACAATGCCCCAAGCCTGGGCTGCTTGCTCTCGCATTCCACAGGCTGTGACACATCTCCTGTGACACAACGGTGAGAAAGGATCATGGTTATTGCAGGAAAGTACAAACACTGGGTACCAAGTGGTGAGCAAGAAGGTTAACATGCAACACAAGAAACTTGAGGTGAGACACTTCGGGTTCAGTAAAGAGCAGCTCCTCACACCACCTCTTCATGTTAACTGACTGCAAGAATATTTCTAGTATGTTTCAGAGGAAAGACAATCAGGTTAGCTGAAAACTCCAGCCATCACCATCCTGCTAAACAGCAGGACTCAATTGTGCACTGCTTTGGATAAAGAACCCAGCAGCTCGTTGAGGCAAATAAGCTAAGCTTTTCTTGGGAACATGGTTCATATGCATTAAAAGACTCTATTCTGAAAGTTAAATTAATTCCTATAAACCAGATACAAGCTAGAGAAAAATTACATTAATGCTGTTTGACCATGTAATTTCAGAACTGGTGTATGTATGAACGCAAATCAGATACAAAGCACCAAACCCAGATACCACCAACTTCTCTACTACGAGTCACTCTAACCATCTTTCCCCACTTAGAAACACAGCATGGATGTCTAAATGGCCAAAAATAATCATGGAGAAAATAATACTACATCTGATATAGAAAATAGTACAACACCTTTGTTTAGACCATTTGTCAAGACATCTTGAACTAACAGGACCTGCTGGGCCTTCTTGCAAGGAACTGACAGCCAAGAGCAAGCAAAAAAAAGAAAATCACCCAAGCACATACACTTGTTTTTTTAACATTTCTCTTTCTGACAATAGCACAACTTTTTCTAGAAATTCAGCCTGTACAAGGGCTGGGGTTTGGTGGCATTAGTACTCTTCTACTTATCTAATTCCATTATGAATTTACTCAGACTCAACTGAGTTATTTTTAATTAGTTCAGACATGGCAGTTATTTAGATACATTTATTCAATATATAGATGAATATGTACTCTACCTTACCAATTTTATTTATGTAGGATTTGCATTGAAGTTTATCTTTCCCTTAATACATTTTGCTTTAACTCCATACTTTTCAGAGCTGACCATTCATTCCATACCTTCATGGTTCATGCCAACATATGCTACTGACAACTGATATGTGAAAATAACCAGTCCCACTGGAGTAGCCATTAGGGTAGTTTCAGTCCGATCTATATCAATGTCTTTTTAATTTATATATTTACAATATTATAAAACAGAAAATAAACTTTCCATTTTAACTGCCAGATAACCATGTGCCCTGCAGAAGCTAGGTTTCAATCAGCTTCTCTATATCAATACAGAAATATTTGTCTAGGAACAGAACCCTTTCAATCCCTTTCACTTCCTCATTTCTCACATTTTGACCTTCATATTAATATTTATTAAAGCCTTATTTTTGGTAGATAGAAAAGTCCCTTTTCATAGTATGAAATTAAGTAGTTCTGGGTAATTTTGTGCATCTATTGCCAGTGAAGCACAACAATAACAATTCCCAAATATTGCTTCAGCTTTCATACAGCATGTCACTCATCTCTGAAATATTCTCTAGCTCCATAGTTTAATTTCTCAGATAAGAAACTGTCTATAGATACTTGTGCCTTGGTAAGATTTCCCAGTAACCCATGCTCTACTGAGATGCCCTTTTGCTCCAGGCTTATTCTAGTTTGTGACCTCACAGAATATCAGCACAATTTATGAGCCACATTCATGTGAAGTAAAAAAATATATGCAGAAAATGATAAAATGTGGTAACAGGGTAGGGCTTGAAGGAGCTCCTATGGAAGAAGAGCAAGACAAGGTACACCACAGACCTCCTGTATCTGACAGTGAAGCAAGTCTTGACATCCTCTGGTTGACACAAATGGTGCTGCTTAGCTCTGCAGGCATGTTTTCCTTGGCCATGAATTTAATTGATTCCAGTTGATAGAAATTTTGGTGTATTTCCTCACCATCTCTTAGGCACGTTATTCGTCACATCTGATTGCAGTACACTAGAGTTTAATCAAACAACAAGATATATTCAATGCCTGGATAAACTGCAGGAACACAACAGTCTCCTCACCCAGGAGCCATATGTGAAACCATCTTTGCACAGCACTTTCAATTAGCCTGTCCTATTTATCAACTCCTCCCATTTCCTGCTTTTTAGTCTCTTGATAGCATCATTAGCAACTAGTATTTACACAAAATCTATTATTTGTTTCTTTCTTCTGTATTAAAACAATTACAGAACTCATAACAAAGTAATGAAAGTGGCTGAAGATGATTCTGGTTCACTTGTTTGGTTAATAAAAGTGATGATGGAAAAGGATTTTTTAAATGCCTCTTTTTCAAGTTCTCTGGTAAGCTTACTGAGGATGACTGTGGATAACTTTCCACTCAGTTGCTCTTTTGATGTTTCTCACACCTTTAAATGAGAATCACAAATATGATTTTTAATTTGTTATATCCTCCTGCTTCTTCACTTCTGGTCAGCAGCTGTTTTGCTTCTCTTTTCTATAAGATGGCAAATTTCCCATCTTTTGTTCTTTTCCTGTTAACGTGTTGTTCTCTTACAAGGTTCTCTGGCCCAAAAAGTAATCAGTTCCCTGCTATTTGTGGCCTAGACCTTTTGATCTTTCACATCAGCAGGAATTTGACATACAGGCATTTGACAAATAAAAACTACAGCCTGTGAAAAAAACATTACAAAGTAGTTTGGCCAGTTGAACCTTTGGCCTACACTCTTGTAATTATTATGGATCACAGAACACCAGAGGGCTTCCTGAAGGCCTCTAGGGAGAGAATGAGAGTATAATTGAGTTATGAGATGAAATGTTAAAGAGATAAGAGTTTAACCTCCTCAGTAATGAACTGCCGAGAGGGGGAAGAGGGAATATTTATTTATTACAATATAGCTTATCCTACTTCTCCCCCTCTCCCTCCAAGAACACCAGTTGCATCTCAAATACTTTCAGAGCACCACAAAAATTGGAACCAGCCTCCTTGCCTGTGTGAGAGGGGCTGTCAACAGACTTAATTCAGAGTGAGTAGAAGTGCAAAGGCTGAGATAGAGGCAAGACAGATGATCAAGATGTGGACTTTGGCTTCAAAAATTAGCCTGAGCCCTGTGTTAACACAAATTTAAGAAGGAAGACCCCCAAAAATCTGAATAAAATTTAGCATTTAAAGTCTGACTATAAAGATCTTAGTCTTATGTTACTTTCACATTAGGAATAAGCCTCATGTATTTCAATAGAAATCAAGGAGGAGAATAATCTTACTTTCCTATTTCTAAACCTGCAGCCCCAAAAACAGTTTCACAGTTTGCCTAACATCCAGTGTAAAGGACAATGAAAGGCACAACACATGCATATATTGGCCTATAAGAATACAACTCTGAAATATGGAAGAACTAGATTCAAAACTCAACACACAAAGTACTCTCATCATTAGGACATTTGTATACTATGGTGTCTCTCCTTTCTTTCCTCTCTCTTGAAGACTTCTACTTTGAATAAAAGCAGAATTAAGTCCTCATTGCAAAGAACCAATATAATATACAGTCTCATTGTAGCTTTCATATTTTCAGCACGTCTAAACAAACTTTTCAGGAAATAACAGAACACTCTATCTGAACTCAATGATGAGATTATGAACCAAAACACTGCAAGGCAACCTATGTGTTTGCAGAGTTTCTGATGCAGAACCAGCTCGCATCTGGCTGGTATATAGTACATGCAGATCTTTCTTGAATCCACCTGTAACACTGACCATAAGCAAAATGAAACTAAGACAGCTCTGGAATAAAATATTTAGAAACATTTCAGAATACGTGGTTGCCTTAATGTCGGACATTTGCCTAAGACAACTGCATCTTCCTCTAAATGAGATGAATGCTTTGGATGTGTGAACATACAGTGCATTTCTTGAGTGTTATGACAATTTTTAAATACTTCATATGTAAATATGAATCATACAAATGCATCATGCATGGAAGTGCAGTTAAGGAGAGATGATCCCTAAGGTGAGTCCCAGATCTTGTCGCTTGGGAGCAATCTCTGTTGAGCTCAGTTCCACCAATAACGCTTCTGGGACGTATTCTCAGTGTTATTTATCTCCCTCCTGTAGGACATGTGAATATGAAAGCACATGGGCTGCCTTCAAAATCCAAGATGGGAGATTTTCCAGGCAGCAAGGTCCCAAGTTCCCAAGTAATCCTCCGAGGACTTTTATCTGAGAGTAATGCTAATAACAGACTGCTGTTAGCTTTCAAAGTTTGCATGTACTCATCAATAGAAATAAGTTAGAAAAAACATCACCTTTGCCTTTTGGAAATCTGCTTTGAGTAGCTGAATCTATGAAAAAGTATTTTCTTATCATCTAAAGCTATTGACAGGCAGGGCACAACTTCAGCAGAGCTCAGAAAAGTACTGGTAAGCAAAGTTAGGAATTTGGATCACTTATAAGGATAGACAGGTGAAGAGAAGGCTGTGGGTGGCATAGTTCAATGACAAATGTGGCTGCATTTTATGACTACAAGACAGCTGGAGTTTTGAGATCTGGATGCTTACTATGAGCAAACAGCAACAGAATGTCAGAAAGCTTCAGGGTACTAAAAATATTAGGAAGGCTGTACGAACAGAGGCCAAGTCTCCTCGTGCTCCAGGCCAGTGCCCAAAGGCTATGTTATTCTATGATTGACCTTGGGCACTGTCATATTCTCCAAACGGAACTGGAGCAGCATAGCACTGCATTAACTACGAATGCCTAATGGAAAGGCTTCATATCTATCACACCAATACCAGAGTGACCTCTGGGCAAAGGTCAGTTCTTGGTTCTTTTACTAGAGGTCAATCTTGGGTTCTTTTAACCTTTCCCCCTTTGTATTTCTTCCTTCACCAGTATAGGCAGCTCCGCCTCAGCTTGAGCTCCCTCTTGCCATACATCATGTGAGGTGTCCATCTACACAGACCAGAGTTTAGGGTTGTGGCAGATGGCAAGGCGTGAGGGCTTTCACTGCCACACCTGACAGGAGCTCTGCTACTGGACTGCAGCTGCCAAGGATTGTGGTATAACACAGGGTGATTTGATGCTTTCAGTCTTATACTATTGAGGCAAAAAGTTATATTAAAAAAAACCCCAACCGAAACAACAGAACCCCCCCAAAAAAACACACAAAAACCCCAAAAGAAAACACAAAACTCTCCCTCGCCTTTGTTGCCCCTCCAGTCAGATATGGTAAGAAAAGAAATCTCTAGTAAATGGAAAAGCAAACTCTTAGCAATTGCTTAGCAAATAGATGTGTTTTCATTAAATATACCAAAGAACATGATAAGCAAAACATCTAGTCAGCTTCCAGACTGCTCTCTTATCTGGGCAAGAGTTTAATAATGATGCCTATACCCAGCTTTGTGTTTAGGCAAATTACAGAACATTCTCCAATACACTCCCGTAGTGTGTGGGAAGACATTTTAGCTTGTGTAAGCTAATCAATCCCTCCTGTTAGCAGATTGAGCTTGTATAGTAGGTCAGAGGAACAGGCTGAAATACTATTCTGTAGTCAGAGGAGACCTCTCTAAAGAAGACTTTAAAATCTCTCAGGTAATTTTCTTCTGCTCTGTCACTAGACAACTCTGATTTACAGACATGTCAGACCTGCACCAATTATTGCTACTGAGAAGAAAATTACTAGAGAAGAAGATGAAAACATAACAAGTGATTTGCATAGTTGCTTATACAGGTGAAGAATAAAACAAGTTCAATTGCAAATGCTGGAATTAAGCACGAGGATAGATAATAGTTCAATAAGCTTTGTTTCTAAATCCTGAGTCCATTTTATTTCCTCAGACACAAACTGAAGAGCAGAAGTTGTGGCTTTCCATCGACACACACAAAGCGGGAAGTGTGTTTCTTCTGCCATTTGTCCTGAGAAACAGACACGTCTTGCTTCAGCATAGCATCAGTAACCTTTACTCTCTTATTATCATTGGAATTGACAGAAATATTGGCACTGCACTACAAAAAGAATGAAAAGCAAAATGAAGCCCACTGCAGCATACAGGACTCTCTTAGGATTATTGATATTTTTGAGGAAAAAAATAGAGATTTGGATATTTGCTGCTCACAAAGACTTGACATCCTGATTTCTTTTTCTCCCAATTTTCAAATAGCCATACCAAATTTCGCATCAGGGGTTTGGATGACTCTAAATTTACTCTCAGCAGTACTATGATACTGCTGACACAGCAGTAAATACAGCATCAGATGCTACAGCAGAAGGCAATTGCAGCAATTTACACACACCTCTGTGTTCACTTATCCTGGCACATCAGACACTTTAAACAGAGGTAGCCATTCTGCAGAACAAGCAGGAATGTGGCACCACAGAAGGGTTCGCTGCAGCAGCTGTTATTATTAGTCCTGGAAAGTGCAAGCTCCCATCTGTTCTGTGTTCAGAGATACCCTGTCAGACACACAGCCACATCTTCCTCACTAACTTAACACACAGACAAGCATCAGAGTTTCAGGAAAAATTATTTATTTATTCTGCTGACTGGCAGCTGTTATCACTGCATACAGCAAGTAATGAGCCCATCATTTTGATGAAAGCAGTAATTATCGGTATCTTTAGCCTACTAGGGGATTATTCTCATTCTGTCCAGTGTCTGTTGAGCTTTCTAGGTATACACTCTTTATGATTATTTTTTTCCTAACCTTAAATTTGTCTTTTTTTTCCCTCTCTCTCATTTACCTGTGAGGTTTGCTCTTTTCCTTATCTTTGAATTTCAACCTGACCTTTCCTATTCTGTCCAAGTGTTAGACAAGTTCTTTGTCTTTATTTTATTAGATTTTCTTTCCAGGGCTTTTCACAATTTTCGGTTCAAGGTTTCTCTCACCAAATGAATGCCTTGAATGCCTTGAGTAATGAATATCTGTATAATTAATATTTATAAGGGCAGCTTTATAGTTTGGGGGGTTTTTTTAGTTTGAGTGAAGACTAGCTATAGTGAAAAGAAATATACCCTTCCAGCATGCTCTTCATTAAGCCAACAGGCACTTTGTTTTCGCAGCTTGGTTTTAACTGATTTCAGAGTCCGAGGAAAAAGTCCAAAACCTAGGATGACAAATCAGATAACAATTCCAAGGTAAGCTACACCTGGATGATGGAACATATTACTTGATGGGTTAAACAAAACAATAAATGTTAACTCAGCAGGAAAAAAACCCAAAAGAGAACCCAGAAATGCAAAACTTTGTATACTTTATGTGAATGTGATTTGTCAAATCACAATACAATAAAGATAGTGTTATTCCAGCTGTTATCAAATCCGCTGGATTTACAGTCATGCTAGCTAGATTTTCTAAATCTAGATTGCTTCACTCCAAACAGTGATTCAGAGTAATGTTTCTCATTCTTTATTTTTAGTAGTATCAATACTAAAACCTTGCACTGGCTGAGAACAGCTTGCTGGAGCCAGTGGGTTGCCCAGGCTGTCTAGAAGTGAGAACAACTTTCTAAACTGTCCTGGGTTATTGGCTAAGTTTAAAGCTGCTGCAGTTTTAAATTTCTCAGACTAGTTGGTTTTATTCTTGTACACATGAACATATTTCTAGGGCTCTGGGTTTTGAGATTTTTTAAGAGTAACTATGTGCTCTTTTCTAGTGATAAAGATGAACAGCAATGAAACATAAAGAGCAGTGCTTCTTTTACTACAGAGAAGATGGTGAAGGGAAAGAAAAAGGAATATGCCAAAGTTTAGCATACCAACAAGAACTTTGGAAATTGGTGGAGATTTCTAAGACATGCTTCCTAAGCAGCTGAATTTCAGCATTTCACAGTCAATTTGGAAAGAGCTTTTTGAGACTGGGACTATTTTCCTTACTGTAGAATACCAGTTAACATGGTCTACCAAAGGAAATCAGTGACAGTAGTTGTGGAAAAAGACTTGGGATAAAATTAAATAAAAGTGAGTAACAGTATGGAAATTATAGGGGGAAATGTGTTTGCTACTCCCTGGATACCTGACTTCCCACACACAATGCAATCTAAGGGGACTAAATGGAGGGTGGAGAAGAGTGGAGACACCTCACCCAGGCTCTGCTGGAATCCTTGCAGAGCAGGGAGCTTGGTGGTACCTTTTAGCTTATTCCAGATGGATTTCTGACTTAGTGTATACTGCTTTGAAACCAGAAAATGAGGTGTTCAGGTCATTATAGGCCTTTGAGAAAGAGAGAAGAGAAAAATTGGGAATCTGAGTTGATAAATTCATGATTGAAAATTATCATCTTAAAATTGGGAATAAGCACCTTAAAACTGAGATCAACCACCGTAAAACTCTGCTTGCTGCAGCTGAGCACAGAGAAAAAGTTGTGGCTGAAGAAACAACCTCCTGTTTCAGAAAGGTGGCTCCACAACTGGGTACTTTATACAGACCCTGAGGCTTGGGATGGGGATATTTGGTATGATAGTGATTATGATGAGATTACAGAGAACCCTGATTCCAAATCTGCTGAGGGTAGCAATGAGATCTGCACTACTGTGCACACTATTCCCTGGATTCTGACAGAGTTGGCAAAATTGCAGGAGAAATATTCAAGAAAACCAGATACCTCTGAAGTTAAAATGATGGTTATACAGACTCCTGATTCCCCCGACACTAATGGAAATATAGAGGGTGATCTCTGTGATTACAAACTAGGGGAAAATGATTCTTTAACTCCTTCAAATTCCTCTGTGAATGAAGCTGGGTCTACCACAAAAACTCAGGATGGGTAGGGGGAGTATACCTGAAAAACAACTCAATTCATTCAAATTCAAGTGGCTAATTTGCAAAAGCATTATGACCATAAGCCAGAAAAGACTGAAAACCAACAAATGGAATCTTCTCAATGTATATATAATGGCCATACATTCCAATTCTGGCAGTTTCTTGCCAACATTTCTAATAGATACGGGAGCACAGCCTCTGATATTTGAGCAGCATGGTGCCAAGAATCTGGGTGTACAACCCGGATGGCAAAAAGTAAAAGTCACTGGAGTAAACAGAGCATTATCTGCCAAGCAGCTAAGGTTAATTTAAGGCTTTGGGGAGAGAAGCGGATGTTGGCTACTCACTTTGCAATTAAAGATCACAAAGACTAATCAAATACAAAGGATTTTAAAAAAATCTCCTCTTTTATGTGACAGTAGTACACTGTATGTGCTGTTGAAATAGGAAATGAACTAACTTTATTCTACACACAATTATCTAAACCAACATTATTAGTCCTAAATCAGTCATGTTTTTAGGAGGAATGTTTTAATATTCTAAGATGTAAATCCTTATGGGGTTTTTACGAGTTTTTTATAGAGAAAGAAATTTTAAAAACTTATTTGTGCACTCACACACATGCACAAAAGCATGCATGCTTTTTCTTCTGCCTTCTTTGTATCAAATTTGAGAGGTTAGAGAGAGAGAAAAATTATGTGGAAAAAAACCCAGAAGTCTTTCCAAAACAATGAGCTGCAAGCCTTAGGCTCAGGTGGCCCCAACGCAGTCTGTGGTTAGAAGACTGATGTTCTGAAACAAACTCGCCCAAATGATCAGACTTCAGCTCAAATCATTGCTGTCTTAGCGGTGAATGAGTATCTCAGTGCTATTCTCTTGGGAATTGCATTTTGCAGGATATGCATTTTTACCCCAAAACATTCTGCAACATAAACCTCAGAAGCCCCTCACAATGGACAAAACATGTAGGCTCAGGAGTCTGACATTCAAATTCTGTCAGTGCTTTGCATGCACTCCTATTGAATCATGGTTTTTAGCCCATGTTGATTCATAGTTAGAAAATTATTTTTCTTAACCAACTGAAATGCAATGTACTGTATTCCTGATTACTGTGAGTGAGAGATTATTTTGGGAAAAGTATGAAACACTGCTTCAGCATGGAAGTTCAGCAGCAGACCAGAACAAGATCTTGCAGCATTTGTCCACTGCAGCAGAAGGAGGCTAACAACGAGATGGAGGGGAAAAGCATCAGCTGCCTGCAGAGGAATTCCAACTGCTCTTGATATAACATCATTTCTAGGTACCTAAAAGAAGCCTTGAGTAAAGGAAGTTATACAGTCTTGGCTAAACATGAGAGGTAGCTACATTTCAGTATGACAACAGGTCGAAGTCTGAAGTTATCCATGGAGATCACCCACCTGCTATATTACCAGTATTTTGCATGAGAGCTTTCTTAACCATTTGAAAAAATGGCTTTTAGTTGGCAATGGACACATCTCCTTTGCTGCTGGCAAATAGATAAAAAGTTTGCTCTTGGCAGAGAGATTACTGCAATGTTCCTGATGAAGACGTGAAGAGGTATACTTGGTACAGGCTAAAAGCAGTTCCTGATCTGACTCAGACTGTTTATGGATCCCTATTCCCTGTGCCAATCTGGGGTACCAAAAAAGGAAGAGGGCTTTTTTTTCTTTTTTATAAATCTGGTTGCACATCATACCTTCACAGCTCCCAGTTTCTTTGGAATGAAACCCAGGTGCATGCCAGGATGACAGCTATGGTAAGTTTCTGTAAGTCTCCCACTTAACTTGATAGGAGAAGGAGTCTAGTGCAGAGTGCACCTCCCCCACAACACAGGTAGAAGGTGTCTTCCAAATGTTGACACCATTAACAAAATATCCTATTTTATTATACAAGTCAGTGGAGGAGTGAAAGTATGGCTAAGACTTCTTGGTATGAGTGCTGCTCTTTAGTTGTATACTTCTTGGGAAGTGAAACATAGGAACTACTCAGGAGCTGTGACTTTCCAGAAGAGAAGGTTTTACAGGTAAGGTTAACTCTGCTCAGACTTTAATAATTTAATGGCTGCCTTTCCTTTGGATGAAGTGTCACTGATCCCTGTGGTCAAAAAACAGAGGAAGTATCTGCTTTTGAAACCAAAGAAAACATCAACAGTAGATAATATTATTCACCATAATGATCACTCTCCATAAGCAGCTGAAGGATTAAAGGACAAAATTAAACAAAGTAACTAAGCAGCTTTGTTTAGTCCCATTGATCCAAAAGACAGCAGGCACTGTACCTTAAAAGCTATTTTGTGTCTCCTACAACAAGTCTGCTGTGAAAGAAATGGAGTTTTATAATAACTATTTGGAGCCTTAGGGGTTCAGAGCATCCCCTCATTCACATTACTGCTGCCTTGCTACCTGAATGGATTTTCATGTGTGTCCTAATCAGTTCATTTACTGTTTGAATGCTATTTTTGATACCAGGAAGAAATGTCTAAGTAGAACACTGTAAAAGTTCTCTCTTCATAGGGAATGATGAAAATCCTTCAACATACATTTCAGATTCTATTATAAACTGCATCTGATAATGTGAAAGCTCTATCTCCTAGCAGTGCATTAGAAAAATTAGTTTTAAGCTCTACTTGCTCATCACAGGATTTAATATGGGGTTTTATTTTTTAAATCTGACATGTCAAAAGAGAGATGACAGGTAGTGCAAAGGACAAATAAATTTCCTGCAGAAAGGAATTGAAAGGAACAATACCTGGAAGTTAAAAGAAGGGGAGAAATATGTGAATATTTCAAGAATAGCAGCAAAGCATCATGACTAGGAGCATGTGAAACAAGAAAGGAAATTGAACAGATGTCAGGCAGGAAAGGGGGAAAATTTCACTTACCAAGCTATTTGATCATGGGTGCAGCAGTAAAATGGCCACTAGACAATGTTTAAACACTGTGGTGGTATTTAGAAGTGGCTTTAGAAAATATTTGATATGACTCCTGTGTGATAAAGTTTAATTCATGGTATCTAAAAGCTTAGGACTAGATATAGATGTCTTCTTTCAAGACGTTTTGGGTTTATTTTGTTAAAGAGACTGCTATTTCTTACTGATGTCCTGGCTACTACCGAAGTCCTTAGTGGCTCCATTCATCTGGTGTTATGTACTAGAGCACCTCCCTTGAGAAGGACAGCTGAGAAATTTGGGGCTGTTCAGCCTGGAGAAGGGAAGGTTGCACGGACACTTCATAGCAATTTTCCAGTACCTGAAGGGGGAAAACAAGGAAGAAAGGGAGGGAATTTTCATCAAGAACTATAGTGATAGGATCAGGAGTAAAATGGGTTCAAACTGAAGGAGGGGAAATTTAGGTTGGATATACAGAATAAATTCTTAACTGTGAGAGTGGTGAGGCACTGGAACAGGTTCCACAGGGAAGTCTTTGATGCCTCATCACTGGAAGTGTTCAAGGCCAGGTTGGATGGGGCTTGGAGCAATCTGGTTCCAATAATGGCACTGGGGTTGGAACTAGATGACCTTTAAGGTCCCATCCAACCCAAACCATTCTATGATTCCATGATTCTTTGCCAAATAAAATGCANTCCAATAATGGCACTGGGGTTGGAACTAGATGACCTTTAAGGTCCCATCCAACCCAAACCATTCTATGATTCCATGATTCTTTGCCAAATAAAATGCAAGTTACTTCTGAGCAAGGTCATAGCCCATTCTTTCTAATATAAGATAGTGAAGGGCCATCTCTAGTTTTCTTATAAGCCCATATAGACTCCCTTACCCTCATCTGGAACTGCATTTTTTTAGCACTGACTTAAAACGCATCCTTGTTTTGATGATTACACTCAAATTCTTTCTAAGCCCTTCCTCCAGAGAGCAGGAGACCCCAGCAGTGATCAGCTCCCCAGCCCCTCGCAGGTACACAGGACACTGCGCAACTGTGAGTGCAGTACTGCAAACTGCAACACAATGGCTTTAACCCCGGGAACCAAGGACTCGAAAAGCATGCTGTTATAGTCATCTCACCAGCCTTTAAAATGGGGTGCTGGAGGACATCCAGTCAATATGAATTGAAACAACATCAATGGACTTTCATGCTGAAGACGTGAAGATGTGAAGAGCCGTCTAGAAGAGCAGCTCTCCCCAGCCCGAGAAACTTGCTAGCATAACACTCTGTTGATCTACACATTTTACAGAAGTTATCCATTACCTTTGCTAATTTCAGCATTTAATATATCCTTAACTTCATTCCTGTGTGCGAAGTTCATATCTATATACAAGCCCCTTACAAATTTGATGTTGGCTAACACTTCTTATAACTTAATACAAATGTAGTATCAAAAGTCCTCATTAAGTTTGAATGGGGTGAAAATATCTTAGAAATAGAGGGTATTGCACATATCCTCTAATGATACTGATTTTCTATTGAAAAGATGGAAAATGGCCTCCTAGAAAATATTTTGGGTGTGGGGGGAAACACAATTTAAAGGTGGGAATTTAGTGCAGAGTGAATTAAAGCAAATTTATTAGTCCATTTTGGATATGGAATTTCTTGTCATTTCATTGAGATGTGAATTATTCAAAATATTAAACATCCTGGATTTTTTCATGGAATAGTTTAGGCGCATTGCTAGTATTCACTGTTAGTTCAGCAGAGACATGAAGGCACTGGATAAGGCACACAGCACCTTCAGATGTCTGAATCATCTTTTACATGTACATCCCTGATCATTACAAAAGAAAGAACATATCTGCTCAGTATGTAGCTTTTTTTGGGCATGTTTTATATAGTTTTTAAATGAAAAGGATAACTTTAATCTACTTTCTCTGCTCAATTTAACGCAACAAAATATTTTTTAAGTGGAAATGGCTGTAGGAAGCGTAATATCTACATTTGTGGAAGCAATATGCAAAGTCTAAATTTAATTTATTCTCCTCTGTGTTATCTTCTGAGAACCTTTGTATTTGCTTGGATTTCATGTGTTATATGTTGGGGTAGGAGCCTGGAAAGAACACATGACTTTCACCTCCTGTTTCTAATACACAAGGTAATGGAAAATAACATAAATGTAGACACAAAAATGCATAAAATATTTTCAGTGGGTAGATTTCTGGACTTCTGAATGAGGATGGGTGTAAGTACCAGTCACAAAGACACTGATCATGCCAGTAGACTGAAATACAGTACAGTTTGAATGCAAAATGGCACTTCTAGCCTAAGGTAAGCACATTGTTTACCTCTCTAGCCACTGGAGTCCATCACACCAAGCAGCTGTGGATCTATACATGCAAGCAATTCAATATTAGTGGAAAGATGTAACTGAGCTTCAAGATCTTAAAAAGGGCAACTTAGTTGAACTGGACAGCTTAAGGACTTTGGTACGGAGGCAGCCTTGAAGAAGTTCTGGAAGCCAAAGCGCACATTTTTGGTCCTTGGCTGAGACTGGGGTTTGGTGGCAATCAAGCAACTCAGACTAATAGAGTATGTGAGAAGGTTGATCAGCAACATTTTCTTTTAGGTCTGAGAAATGGAAGTTGTTCCCACTGTAACAAATCTGGCAAGAGAGCTTTTCATCCACTCTCATGGTGTTTTAGGTTGCAACATCTCTGAAGAGGAGAGAGGAAGCTTCAGCTATCCTGCCTCATCTTACAGCCGAGGGAAAATTGACAGAAATAAAAGACACCTGGCTGTCCTGTATGTTCAGTCTGAAAAGAATTGAAACAGCATTTTTCTTAAGTAGGGACAATACCATAAAAACTGGTGAGACAAAAGAGCTTAATTCAACCAATACAAGTCATGGATAGCCAAATATCATATGTTTAGAGAGTCAGACAGTAGCGGACACCACTGAGGAACAGATTAAAATTCAAGTATTATGCTTTGAAAAGCACAGAAGTTACAAGATCTAGTCTAGTTGTTGAGTACATGATTAATCTCTAAATGTATCAGGTAAGTTTAATAGCAAGAACCAAAACCGTTACTTGGGGTATTATAATTCCTCTATCAAGAAGGACTATATGTATATAAAAGCAGACATATCTTGCAGATGTTCTAGCAGTTATGAGATGTCTTGGATAATGCATTGTAGAGCTGTGGCCACAGGCAGTTACATGGTTGCTTTTAAGCAGGGCCTGTTGTTATAGGACAAGGGTTGATTTAGATAAGATAATAAGGAAGAAGTTTCTACAATGTCGGTGTTGAAACTCTGGAACAGATTGCCCAGAGAGGTCATGGAAGCATTTAGATCAGATTGAATGGGACTCTGAGCAACCTGGTCTTGTGGAAAATGCCCCTGATCACTGCAAGCAGTTTGGGCTAGAAGACCATTAAAGGTCCCTTACAGGCTATTCTCTAAGTCTGTGATTTAACAATTGTCCAAAATCATCAGTCTGGTGTATAGGTTTAATAAATTTTTTTGTTGTTCAACTGGTATGAAAAGCTTCTGTGTCCACAAACTTTCCCACCAGAGAAGGTTCTGAAACACAGTACCAGTAGAACTTACAGGAGAAAAACATTTCACAGCTTTTAAAACTGAGCTTTTCAAGGTGATGAAGTGTATTAGGTCACATGCCTGGATACTAGGAGATGCTTCTATATCTACGTAAATCAAGACACCATGCATTTCTATAACAAGTAAAACAAACTAAAAAAAGAGCTAAGCTTTAAATAAGCAGAGTTCACCAACACTACTATTAATGCTAACTTTGCACAAGTTTATTTTTTCAATCAGAATCAGCCCTGATTCTAAAATATGTCAGCAATTCAACTTACCTAAATTAATTTTAAGAAAAGCATCTTGGAAAGAGCTTTATTACATCTTCTTTTAAGTCAGTATAGATTGCAACTTAGAGTTACAATAGATAGTATAAAGATGTCACCTCTTATGGTCAAACAAACTACAGCTGAGAAAAAATTTTTTTTATTCATTTACAGGATACACCCACCCATATCTGTAAGTTTATTTATGTCGTTCAAACATTTATATTTGCAAGAGAGACATTTCTATGCAGCCTTTCATTCTTTTTTTCCACAGCTATAGCTGAAGAGTAAGCTAAAATGGCAACTAAGAGCCTGTCATAAAAGATATATACTATTTTATATGGCGTTATAATTTACCAGTAATATTTGAAAATAGACTATGCAAATATATGACAGAACATTCACATGATGCATATGAATTATCAATCACACTCTTCACACAAAAGATATTTCAGTTTTCAAAGAATAAAAAATAATCCTGTGTTTTAAATGGTGTAAGTTCACTGAAGCTATACAGGAAAAAAAAATAGAATGATGAAAAGAAGAGTATAATAATTAGGTAGACTCTAACCCAAATTACAGAGTATCCAGACTGACAAGAGGCTGAAGACTGAATGGGAAGAAAGACTCCCACTTAGAATTAAGGCAATAATGCAATCACTGAAAAGATCAACCTCAGCACTTTTCAGGATGACGTGGAAGACATCTTGCAAGAAGCCACGGCAGTACCCTCACCGTCCACATTGCCTGTATGCCATATCTTCCAGATGGGATGACAAGCCAGGTGCTGTACCACCATACAGCCATCACTCAAGTCCCACCCTGGCTGCTTCCAGCCCTTGGGAAAGCGCAGATATGCTGCTCAGCCACTTGCAACCTGCAGTCAGCGTCCCAAGAGTGTTCATATATGTACAAAAGGTGAGTGGAAGCATTAAGTGGCTGTGAAGGCTTATGCAAAACTTCACATTAGTATTCAGGAAAAATTATTAATATTGCTAACTTAGAAACTCTTGCTATGTTTAGGAGTCATCAAGTTACAAAACAAACTAAAACTATACAACTTATCTGAGCAATCCCAGTGTGAATAACAAATCAAGAATAGTCACATAAAGTAGTTTGTGAGTAATCTGTAGGGTGAAAAGGCTCATGTAATAACCTGTATTGAAAAATTCACCATAATCAACAACTTCTTGAAGAAAACAGTGCCTAACTGTAGGGTACTCACACACAGAAAATAAAACTAGCTTCAGTATTTTGTTTCTGATGAATTGCTGGTCTTTTGCTAGTGTGAGTTAGAACTGCAGCATTCTCCAAAGCTGCTACAGCTAGTTAGCTGCCTAAACAGACAGAAAAAATGTGGAACAGTATTAGTATGACTACAGTTATCGGGAGTAGGGATGCGTTTCTTCCCCTCTATTTAGCTCTTATGGGGTCACATTTGAATAACTGTGCCCATTCTGGGGCTCCCTAGTGCAAGAACATCGGAAAAAATCCAGCATAAAACCCCAAGATGTTCAGAGGCAGGAGCACATGAGATAAAGAGAGAGGCTGAGACAGCAGGATCTATTCACCCTTAAGACAAGGCTCAAGCAAAGATTTTTACAACTACCTGATAAGAAGGCAGAATCAGATTCATTCTGATGCTTCACAGCAACATGATAAGAGGTAAAGAACTGAAGCAGGACCATGTTGAATTATGAATTATGATTAGATAACATAGGGGGAAGAAAAAAAAAAAAGAAGAATGTTTAGTGCAGTCAAATACTGGGAAAGGGACCCAGAGAGGAATCAGAATCTGTGGAGGCGTTAAAGACCTGATGGACATGTCCCTGACCAACCTGATCTGAGTTACCTTTGAGTATAGGGTTGGACTAGATGATCTCTGGAGTTCCCTTCCAACCTAAATTATTCTATGATTCTATGATCTTACATATACATACATATATATAGAACAAAAAGCCAAACATGAGCATACAGAAGTTAGTTACTCAAAGGACTGAATATTGCATCTGATGTTGGGGAGGAGAAGATTGGGCACTACTTTTTGATGTTATTCAGTGTGCCATGCATAAAGACAGGTGATATTTAAGATTTTCAGATATACACTAAAAATCATGAAAATGAGTAAGAATTAACAAGATCTTTCAAAGGAGAAGAGCACAGGCTTTCCAAGTACAGCATTTTAAATTACTTATTGCTTTTGGACCTACATTCCCCCACAAAGAAAATCAAGGGTTTTGATGATATTTGAGAAATTTGCACTATAAATATATAGTTCATCTCAGCGTGTTCCATATGCTGGACCCACACAGAAGAAGACAAAGCCACTTAAAAATCACACAAGCAAGTTTGAGAATACAAATTTTGTTCTGACTTATGTTAGCTAGACAGAAATTTAGATAGGTAGAAATGCAGTCTTTATTCACAAAATGAAAAAAATAAGAGAAAACTCTCAGGTTCACCATGCGTACATCATTTCAGTCAGTTTATTCTTAAAACTTTCTGGGTAGAAGAGTGAACTGATTGCATTAATATGCAAAAATCAGACAGGTAAAACTACTAATTTGAGAACTAAGTTTGATATTGACTGCCTTAGTAAGTGAAAATAAATTATAAATTCCCAATCCTCCATCTAGTAAAATAGTATTTTACTTCATCTTTTGTAATGTGAAGGAAATGAAAATACTTAAATAACATAGTAAAGAAAGGAAATGACTAAATTATAGTTTTGTTATTAGTAAATAAAGCCATTACCTGCTGTTCAGAAAAGTAAAAAATTACATTTTTGAAAGGTTATTCCAAATGTCATGGTATTACAGCATAATTAAAACCAATATAAAAACCTAAAAAAGAAGGTCAACGAAGGTGTACGCCCCCATCCCTGATAAACAACACTGATAAACTGGTGACAAAGGAGAAGGAGAAGGCTGAGGTGCTCAACAAAGTTTTTGCCTTCGTCTTCAATGAAAACATCTTTCCACACCTCCTGAGTGGATAGACAGCAGGATGGGGACTGGGGGAGCAAAATGCCTCCCACTGCAAGTAAAGACCAGATGTATGACCACCTGAAGAACCTGAACATACAGGGGACTGTTGTGGTTTGACCCTGGCT